>JAQGAY010001123.1:0-16449 GCA_034698085.1 Polydesmus angustus | reverse complement strand
AAAAAAAGCATCGATAGATATGGCGAGAGTGAATCCAGTATATATAGACAAAACACCTTTAAACAATCCTTTTTAAACCGCTCAGAATCGATTCTTAGTAAAAAAAAAAAACACAAAGTCCTTTCATTTTACTAGACTCGATTTCACTTTTTTACTTTTGAGCTTTATTACCCACTAAAACAATCAATAACCGCTTTGAAAAATAAATAGGCGACTGACGTGGACCGATTCTGAGAAAAAGAAAAATATAAACACATCAAGAAGCAGACTAAAGAATTGCTTTATATAATTATTTCAATATATAAACCAACAAAAAAATATTGAAAGCAAAAACATATACAGAAAAAAAAAAGTGGTCTGATACGGCACCGCCTTAGGTTCGATCTTTATTAACCATAAATAACATTAATGAACGTCGTTACTTTCATTTTTACCTGTGCATCATAGTCTTTTCACTGACGAAGACTCGCTAATCGCGGTCATTTCTATACAGATCGCCAACCGAAGACAATCGGCAGATTAGCCAATGAAAAGAAAAAAAATATAATATATAAAAATAAATAAATAACTAAGGTGAGAAAAAGCGTCAACACGTCGTGATGATGATAACATTATCTCACAACTCGGCCGAGAGGAACCCAATCTACTCTCACACCTAATACGTTTTAATCTAATACAGTAATTGCACACACACATTTCCATATCAATTACTTCTTAGCAGCTGCGAGTTAACTACCCGAACGTTTACTATTTTATAATATATTAACTCAACATATTAAAATAACATAATATTAACGTTTCAACGCCAATTTAATGCAAATTTTTGCCACTCTTCAACTTACGCTAAATTTGTTTTCTCCATTTATTTTCTATGTGAATGAATGAAACATGCAAGTAAAAAAAAAAGTTATTTCTATGAAGCAGAGTGGACGTTTAAATCTTGTTTTGCACCAAATGGAGATTAAAAATGCTTCCGTTTTATGGGTTCCGAGATTATGAATGCATCTAATTATGGCGCTGAAAATCAAATTCTCTAAACTCAAATATTTACTACTAGTTTTAAGAATTTTTCTCGAACCACGTGTTGATATAATATTCATTCGATTGAATAAACGAGTAAGAAAATTTCTCATAACCACCACCAATGTTATTATTTCAAAGCTAAGCTAATAATATTGCCCCTTACTATACGAACTTGTTCCTTATTCTATTGGATTTTCAATTTATTCGCTGGGAAAAATCAAAAAAAAAATTTAATAACAATTCAAACGAATTATTTTTGTCAACATTTCTTGTTAACCGCTTCGACATTTTAGCGAGTAACTCTGACCTAATACGAAAAATCCCAGTGTAAACTCCGCCTTCACTTTCTTCCCCTCAAAAATATTTCTTAATACCTAACTGTAATTCATTATTTTTCTTCGGAGAGAGAAAAAGCTGAGGCGTAAAATAAATGAATAAATTTTCCTTTCCAAGTTCCCCCCAAAAACCTCAATAATAATTTTGGAGAGTTGACGAATGAGGTCTTTGTCTCTCCGAAGAAAGGGATTAGGTACAAACAAATAAACAACTCCACCCCAAAATCTAACTCCATTCGACTTCGGAGAGTGTGTTTGTGCGCGAGAGTGAGTGAGATTGTTATCGTCGCATAAATTTCTCGAGCCTCGACATTTCGCTCAACAATTTTTTGATTTACGCGAGAGAAAAAAAAAAGTATATAATAACAATCTATCCTCCGACGCTAAAAGTTTTGATGTGAGGAAACTGTAGATGATGATGACCCGGTCGAGCGTTTTATCAGGTGACATTTAATTGACGAGTGTGGGCGAGACTAGGTTATCATCATCTTCCCCGACCGACCTCACTCCTTAATCTTCGATCCAGTCCCCCAACCTCATCAATACCCACACTCCCTTTGGAAACACCCAATTCGAGTCTCAGAAAAACGTAGCGAGATTGAGAAAAGATGGCGGTTGCGGTAACACGCCCGAAAAAGATCGTTCTTTTTAAACAGGAGAATCTAAATTTAAGCCCCAGACATTTTTGATTTACCGACTGGCTAAATAAATAATTACGCTCAACGTTAATTAACGCGTAGCTCGAGATTCCCAGCCTATCATAGGTCAATCTAAACCAGTGTTTTTTTCTTTTTCTTCTAAATAATAAATATCAAAACAAAAAAAAAACCTTGACACCGAGTATGTCATGTAACTTAATAATTCAACGGAGGTTCCTGGTAATAGTTCATTTTCAATTCCACAATAAAAATTACTTTTCCAAAACATGCACACGCACATTTTCAGTGCCAAAAAAAAAAAACTAGAAAAAAAAAATTCCTGAGAAAAATTTTAAACATTTTCTCAACTTTTATCTTAACCAGAGAACCTACTATTTTTTTACCATCGCCAAGATTCCAACCGTTCTTCGTACTACTCTAATTAAAGGGTAGTAAAAATATATACAGGTATATTATTTTTTTAAAAAAAAAAAAAAAAACCACGGGGTTAGCCAACTGCCAATTTATTTTTGCACTAAGAGTTTGGATCATGGCTGCTGTTACATCATTTCTCTAATCGTTTCTCATCGATCTCGTTGGCGTTAAAGTTATTATGTTGATCTTTAAGAATTTTTTTGTTGTTTTATTTGCTGCAAAGACAATTTGACGAAAGAGTAAACAACTAACGACCCCGGTGCCATTTTGTTCTTACTTCTTCAATAACTAAACCTGCATTCAAAAAAATATAATATACAGCATACGTAAACATCAAATTATAATTTTTAAAAATTATTATTCCTTAGAACTAAAACTAAAAAAATTTTTTTTATTTATTACTGCAGACATTTTTTATTTATTATTTTAACGATCCTTCAACAACCACCAAAAAAAGCTTTGAATATTTGCCGGAAATTAACCTATTTCGTATTCCATTCATTAACGTTCGCGATATTATATTTATGTTTACCAATCACGCTCATCGTATGATAAATGCAATCATCGATCAATAATAAAGAAAGTAAAAAAGGTTCATAAATTTTTTTTTAAAAAAAAATAATTGTTCCATTAGCATTAATAAAAAATCTTGACGTCTGTTCTACCTCCTTTAATGAGAAAAACTTGTAAAAAAAAAAATACATATAAAGCGGAAAGAATATAGCACACTCCAGAATCAAGTAGCATAACCAAGCAGCGCTTAATACCGGTACTAAATTTTCCGCCAAAAAAGGATCAAAAATTCGGTCTCAAAACCCTTACTACATACATCTCTTCCACACACACACGCCGCCGTCGCTTTTCCTTGTATTTTCTTTAATCCTTCGCTATATTTTACGCAAAACTATAATAAAAAGACGACAAAAAGCCCCTCAACTTTTTTAAATTAATTTCGGAGGTGCGAAGTTAAAGACGATATCGCACCTGCTGCCTCGACGTCATAAAAACGCCGGGGTCATATTTCGCCTTAAACTTCTATAATAATCTCGTTCGTTTAAGACGAGGATGATGATGCCAAATCAGATTAAAAACATCCAAAGATAAAATTGTTTAGAGAAAAACTCCAGGTGCTCCTCGAAAACTTCCATCGCTTCAATTATCAAAACTATCCTAACAACATCTGACGACCATTACGCCTGCGTCATAATTTAAACCTTGGTCTCTCATCTTTATATTTTATTACCATAATTATTATTTAATATTAATTGGCGTATGTCGAACTTACTTACATTTTAACTTATTTTACAGTTGGGAAAAAATGAAAGAGGAACGGAAATAAATTTTAACTGAGAATAAATGTGTTTTAATCTGACAACGCTGAAAATGCATTTTCTAAAAGAAAGAGCTTTTCGAATAAATTTATCGAAATAGCGAAAGCGCATAATTGAGCGAAAATCCAACGTAAACGTCTACATAAAATTTTGCGCTGAGCACGTACATATACGTGCGCATTTTCTTTACTTTTCACCTTTCCACACCCACCATATCCTTTAAATTTCACCGCATCCCCCCTCGTACATCTTTCTAGTAATTAACAGAGCGAGACATTCTTTTTCTTTTTTTACTCGGATTTATTGATATAAAAAAAATAACTCTATAAGAGCCTTAAACTTTTCCAGACAACGTTAAACGCGCATGCGCCAATCTACGGATCTTTCGAACCGAGACGTGTGCACAATGTTAATAAAACTCCAAAAAAAAAAAAAAGAACTTGAAAGGAAAGAACGAAAAAAAAAAAAAAGGATTAAGATTAAAAGCAGAGCTTCTAAAAAACCAAAGTTAAAAAATGAAAGGCTACAAATCAAGACTATGCATAATGCAGGTAAAAAAAAAGACACTAAACAAATTCACAAAAAGAAAAACTCCCATAAAAATTATTCTCGTTACTGTACCATTAACTGAATTTACATTATTTATTTTTTCTGGGAAAAATTTTTACAGAAGAAGAATAAATAAATAAATGAAGAAGAAAAAAAGCTTAATATTTTTTGGATTCTCAGATTTTCAGAAAAATATTTCGAATATCTCCTCGTTAAAGCCCTGGAAATAAACTTAAAACCCCCAGCTTTAAAGAGAGAAAAGAGCCCTTTGCATTGAGCTGACTTTCTTCGGATAAATTATTAGTATATAAGCTAAATAATTTCGTGAAACGTTTTATTTAGAATAAATTAGATTGTGCGAGTACATTGGCTTTAAAAAAACCGAATCTCTCGTTTCAAATAACTGTCAGTGTTCCATCTAACACTCTTCTCTCAAACCTCAATTTTCAAAATGGAAAAAAAAAAAGCTTTCTTTAAAATCTTTGAAATCGCATTTTAGAAAGAAAAAAGAAACGAAGGTCTTTAAAAACAAAAGGAAAAAAAATTTTTTCTTACAATTTTATATTTTTAGCCTATCTTCTTAATATAAAATTATAGATTTTCCATTAGAAACGTCTAGACGAACTCGCATCCATCCAACGCCCGCATGCCGCATAACCCAAATTCCAATAACAACATTCATCCTATCTCCACCAAACGAAAAAGAGAAGCAAAAAAAAAAAACACAGAATTTGTAACTCGGAAATAAATTAATTCTTTTAAAAACATGGATTCGATGAGACCCTCGGTTACGAGGAAACAACCGATTCGCGAAACAATTAACACGAATCTAATGCTTTCCGAAAAATAAAAACAACATGCCGCGACCACGATAATAATACTAGTCTAAAATATAATATAATAATTCTTCCCAAGTCTGGAAAGTTTCCTTAGTTTTCCCCAAAAATTATCTTAGAAAAAAAATTTTGCTATAATAACTTTTGAATAAATATTCAACTAATAACAAAAAAAAAAAAAAAACAAGGTTTTCGGAATCTTCTCTTCATAATTAGATCAAGTTTTTAACCGCGCATGCTCAACAATAATAATAACAAAAAAAAAGAAGTCTACGCTTTAATAAACACGTCATCTTACCTCGGTATTTCAAATAATAGAGGGGACCAGCTAATCCAAAATGAAATATAATCCAAAATCAAAATAACTCAGTAGAGCGTGTGTTTTACGGATTATTATTACTATTGTTTTTTATTGTTGTTGTTGTTGGTATAAAATTAATAATTTGCCGCATTGTATTCCCGAGACTAAGGCAAGTTCCAATATTAAGACCCGAGAGATGAAAATAAAAACGCTTTTAAAAGTACAGTTGCAAGTACGTTTTAAAAATGAACAACGACTTTTAAAAAAAATGTGTACGTGAAGCAAGCTACTACTGTATTTAATTTTGATGGGCTTTAGTTCTGAGAAAGAGAGGTGTGCGAGTGAGGCTGATGAGGGTTGAAACAACTTGTTTCGCTAATCAATGCTTTTTGCACAGTTAACAAAAACACCTTACGCACATGTTGGAAAGAGTTTAAGGCCCTTATATATTATTATAACGAGTGTCCAGTGTGAGAAGAAAACGAAGAGGGGTAAAAAAAAAGAGTTGAGTCGACGTCGTTTCCCCACTGCACAAAAATCCGAGACTAAACATACGCCAAAAATTCTGGGAAAAAAAGTTTTGGTTCGAGGGAAGTAAGAGTCGGGGTTAAAATCGGGAGAGGTCCTTAACCGTAAATATTTATCCGAAGAAAGAAAGAAAGAAAAAAAAAAAAACAACCTCCGTTAAGAGATAGGGTGAAAATAGCTCGCCAATGTTTATTTTTATCGAAATACATTACACGCGACTGTTATTTTTGTCATAATAATCTTCTCGCAATTTTTTTTTTTTATCTTGATATTACATGTATGTATGTAGAACGACGCTCTCCACACATTTATTTTTTTACATAATCCAAGTCGTTGACGCTCTCATTTATTATATCGATAAAACATTTTTCTCAAAAACACGTTTTTATCAAAAAGATATAAATTTAATCGAATGTATTACAAATTTTAAAATTATTTCTCTCTCTCTCTTTCCAATTTAAATTATTGATTAATAATTCGCGAAATAATTTACAATACAACTTTTACAGTACGTGTCTAATTTTTAAATGTTAAAAAGATGTGGGAAGGCGGGGGAAAGAAAATTTATGTTTACCAATTTAATCGAATGAGATTAAGGTCTTATTTTTACAGATTTTTTTTTAAGATTACAAATTGATATTGGAAGCCAATTGAAAAAACTGATGCAAAAATCAAAACATTTGATTTTCATTTTTTTGTCTCGTTTTCTCGAGCACTCGAATCAAAAGTTTGCTCAAATATTTTAAAAAGATAAGATTTATGAAGGATTAAATGGGAGGTGGTTCCTTTTAAGGAGAAATGACGAACAAATTATATTATTAGACTTGAAAAAATTAATAATAATAATTATTATAAAGAGCAAAATTCAAAATAATTTGGATAAACAATTGGTGGTCATCGCTCACTCAAATCTTACCGCACTCAAATTAAATAATTGTTATTAAATTTTATTATAATAATAATTATTAAATTTCGGTTTCAATATCGTTAATAGAGATTTTTGTGGTTAAGCTTTTTCTCTCGTTTTTATGCTTATGTCCAATGTTTATGTCGTCCGAGTATGGACATTAGAACTTATGTTTGCGCAAGTCCACACTCGGACGCCATAAGCGTTAGACTTAAATAAAAAAAGCTTAACCGCAAAATCTCTATTAATAATACCTGAACGCAACTAGTAAACTCGCAAATTATCGTGTAAATGTGCATTAAAATTTTTGTTAAAAAAAAAAAATTATTAACGAAATTTTTCCATAATATAAAATGATCATTTCGAAATAGATAAGCTTTTTCACCCAAAAATTTTAAACTTTATCTTTTTTTAAAAAAAGCACAACCTTCGCGAATAAATTTATATAATAAAAAGTAGTCGTAGACTTGTTATCTCTTTTTCTCAATTCAGTTAATAAACCCCGGACAGTTCATCCAATCTTGTTACTCTCGAGTTTTCCAATCAAATAGAGAGATTTCTTTGATAATGCGCGCATCTCCGTTGTTTTCGCAGAAAGAAAGAAAAAAAGAAAAATTGAATAGCTAAATAAAATAAAATAAAAAAAAGGAGCGAAAATATTTTTCACCAGCGAATATTTTCAATCCTTAAAAGAAAACGGTTTTTCTCAACGTTTAAAAAAAACTCATTGCCGACAGACATTCATAAATGATGAAAAAGAAACTTTTTCCATCAAAAAAAAAAAAAAAAAAGAAAAAAAAAAAAACTTTATTAATTTTTTTTTCTCTTCTTTCCTTATTTTCGTTTTTCCATTCGCCACAATCTTTTCTCTTAACTCTTTTTTTTTTTTTTTTTTTCTTTTTTTGATTTTCTCCTGGCTTTTCAATTCAAGAACCAAACCGTCGTCTTATTTCCCGGCGGATATTCGAGAAAATAAAATGAGAAGAAGAAGAAGAGAGCGAATAAGCAAAAAGCTTAAAGCGTGAGTATCGAACGTGCATATTGTGCGAAAGCATAAACATATGAGCCAACTAACTCTTTTCCCCCCAACAATCTCCCTCGCCTTTTTCTTGTTTCCCCCCGCAAAAAAAAAAAATAAAAAAATAACGAAGATGGCTCCCAACAGAGTCAAAACAAAAAAAAAAAAAACTCCAGCACATTTGCGCACTTACATTTAACTCGTTCATCACGAACCAAAAAGAAGAAGAAGAGAAAAAAGAATCAAAAATAAATAAAGAAAATAACGAAAAAGCCCTAACTAAAAGTTATAAATTTGGGAAAAATCCAAAGTGTACACCAAAAAAGATAAAAACCGCGCAACATGCTGAATAAGGTAAAACTAAAGGCAAAAAAAAAGACCTTAAAAAAGCTAAATTTAATAGTATGCAAAAATTATACATTAATACTCTACATTTTACGCACGCGTCATTTTTTTTTTATTAATATTATAATCCGACGTACGCAGATTTTTATAATACGACGAAATAAATTTTCAAACAAATTTTTCCTTATTTATCTTTTTGGAAAAACGAAAAGAACGGAAGGAAAAAAAATCGATACATTAATTGCCACGCAAGCACATATTTTTTTTTTTTTAGCAGACGCTCTCTCGCAATATCTCAGGACGCCACGTAATAGCAACATACTTTCAGTACTACCAAAAAATTCATCTAGGTGGCGCCTTCTTACAGATACTTTTCCACACAATTTATTTCGACGTTGGCCCAACCCCCATTACTTTTCTCCATCATTCTACTCTTTTTTTTTCTTTTCTTATTTTTTTTGAAAGTTTAAAAAATATTTTCGCTGCTGCAACCTTCGTATAATATATTATCGAACGAGAAAGAGCGCGCTGGAGGCTTCCCACCAATCGACGCTTAGCAAGCAGGCTGCGTGCTGACGGAGGAGAAGTCGGAACCAGTCCTGCATGGAATGCAGTAGGCGCAGTCTACTTCATAAATCAAAATTTTAATAATAAACATCGAAAAAACAGGCGAATGGAAGACGAGTGGACGGTTGAAGAAAAAGATAATAATCGAAACAACACAAACCAACGAGAGAGAGGAAGAGAAAAAAACCAGTACGCGTATAATATTAGTTCTGAAATGAAATCTGCATTTTAAAACTTGTAACTTTAATTATATTCGTTTGATCCCTTTCAAATACATTATTAGCTTACCGAATTAGCATAAGGAATAAATAAAGATAGGCAAAAAATAAAATATTTGCATAAAAAAAAAAGGTACCCAAAAAAAATAAATAAATAAAATAAACCAATCAATTAAACGAGAACTTTAAACCAGTTCTACTTGCACAAATAACATCTATTATAACATGACAATTTCAAATTTAAGGAGCTTTCTGCAATTATATTTTTTAAATATCAATCTTCAAATTAAGCTAAAATTGGTTTTCCATACGGTACTTATTTTTCGGTCGGTTATAATTTACTTCAAGAAACCGGCCAAAATGTCCACTATAGCCGATGAATAGCAAAATCAAATTTGGACTTTATATTATATTAACAGAACTTAAATTTATAAATTATTATTATTGTCAGACAAATTCAAAAGTTATAATGGAAAATAATTGCAGAAGGGACTGAAAATATGGTTCAATATAGCAGAGGTCTCCATTATAACAGAGTTCTATTGTATTGTCCATTACTCTCCAATTTTTTTTTTTGGTTTTTTTTTCTGCATGCATTCTGTAATTGGCACAAAAAAACCGCCCAGAATGTTCACAATTTTTAAAATTCCTATATTTAAAATATTTTTTTTTTTTTTAAATTATTTAAGTGGAGCGAACTACAGTATAAGCGGGCTTATTATACAGACTTTTAGTATCTGGGGACCCAAGTACGGTCGCACTATAAGCGGGTTTTTTTAACACATGCTCCAATGGCGTTGTCCAAGGGACCGGGCAAAAATCGCACTATTAGCGGGCGCACTGTAAACGGGTTTTACTGCACATAGGCAGAATAGGATTTTGGCCGGGACCGCATTTTTGGTCCATTACATCCGAGTCCACTATAACCGAGTTATTCTAAAAATGGCTTACTAATATAACGCAAAATTAATTACATGTACTTAAATTGGTATCTCTTAATTTTAATAATCGTTATTTAGCAAACACAGTGGCAATCGAAAGTGGATATAAATATAAAGTGCATTCCTTAACTCAAAAAAAAAAAAAAAAAACAATGAAAAATGGGCTGACTGCAATTAATTGCAAAATAAAAACTTTTATAAAAGTATAAATAATAAAACAAAATAAAAAGTGAATAATTGTAATGAGTTTGTAATGAACCCACACCTGCTCTGACAACGAAACAAGAGCCCCCACCAACCAACCAACCACATCTAATTCGCCTTTTAAATAATTAATTCGCCAAATGCGACGATGATGGCGATGGTGGAGGTGGTAGACGCACCTGCGCTAAAAATTAATATAACGCCAATCATCTTCCCTCAATTTTAATTGGTTAGTTTCGCGCCTCTCATTCGAGCGCCTGGTGCTACGACACACAAATCCTCGTAATATTTGAACGTGGCAAACACAGAACTAAATAAAAATAAAAGTATACTCGGAGAGTTTAATCAGCTTCGGTTTTTATATTAGTTGTATACGATTAGGCGCGCGCACTTTCAGTTCTTATCGTAATAATAAAATTATAATAACGGTAGTAAATTTTCCAAAGCTAATAAAAAAAATAAAAGAGAGGGCTCAACATGTGACTAAATCAAACGATACTTATTCAACAGTAATCATCGATTAATAATTTTTTAACAACTTCCTTCACAACAATAACGAGAATATAAGAATAATACAAGCGGGTCAATTTCAACGGTAGCCCACCTTCGTTATTATTTAATAATAAAAAAAAATTATAATAATCGAGCGTTTTCATCGTGTTGATCACAAAAATTGGCCCCGCGCGCGTTCCCATTTCTAATCAAGTTCAGTATCAAGTGCACAAAACGCGTTCTAAAAAAATATAAAAAACCTTATACACTTTTATATGCATTCAGGAAAGAGTTAACCACCACGTTTTCTTTTTATTATTAATATTATACAGGATCGTAAAAAAAAATAAAAGAGTGTTACTTGAATAGACGAGGATTTTACGAGATCATTGTCGTTTAAAAATCGTTCGAAGATATAACGTAATAATAATAATAAAAATTCCACTTCCAATTTCGGATGTAAATAAAAACACGAATAAGAAATGGGTTACAAATTCTTCTTCCTGTATTTTTCAAAGTACATGTAGTGTAGAAAAAAAAATAATAAAATAAAAAAAGGACCCACCGCTGCTGCAAATCGCCCATTGTCTTTATGCACCCTCGTCACATCCGTTAAGAATGCTAGATGTAGGGCCTAAAAGCAAGTTTAGTGACTTTCAAAAAAAACAAAACAATAAAAGTTAAATATTAATTTTATTCAAATATTTATACGAAAATAATACGGTAAACAGTTTTGAGCCGAGCGCGTCATTTTTAAAATTAAGATTAATACGCACTACCGATTTTTACGCATCGCCAAGCACTACCTCCGTAGTCAGACCATTCGCATAATGAATGGATGACACGATGACAATTCTCATAATGAATTCAACACCCGAATTAACAATGTCCGAACACGTTTTCTAGACAGTTAAATTAGTTAGCGTCGGAACAAAATTATTTAAAACATTATTCCACCCCCACATTTAACCAGAGTAGAAAGACAATCCCACTCTCAATTCTCATGCGTAAACGAACGAAATTGGTCAACAATAACAACAACAACAGAAAAATAAATTTGTTTAAATAACCCGACAGAGATTTAATAGTGAGCTGCATGTAAATTATAAACGATGTCTGGCCAAAAGAAAAAAAAAGCTTGTCTGAAAACGGTGAGTTGTTTTTTCAGTTTCAAGATCTCAAGATTTTGTTTAAGGCGGATCAATTTAAAACAATAACAAAAAAACAACGATAATTGAACGAGCTTTTCAAAATAATTATTATTCATAATTATTATTATCTTTTTATTTTTTAATTTGTCACAAAAAAAAATAAAAAAAATAATAATAAAAGAAGCCTTAACAAAAATAAAAAGGACGGAAATATTTATACAGATTTTCAAAGTATCGCGTGGATTAAAATTAATCTGGTCGTTTTTCTGGCTTAAAATAATTCGTAAAATAAGTGAATGTACTTGGAATGTTTTTCTCAATATTATTGTGTTCTTTATTGTGTCAAAATCTAAATCTAGTGAGCTTAAAACAATGCTATTCCCGCTTACTGCATATTCCAATCATTTTTACAGTAACTAACATTTATCATATCCAGTATTTGTAATTTTAGAAAGCGACTAACACACTAATGATTTGGCTCTGAGATTTTTATTTATATTTATTAACAGTAATAATATTCATAAACGTAATAATTATGCTGATTTTATGTACAACACCGTTTAAAAATTTTAACTACGCGAGTATATATCCGGGTAGTTGAGTAAAAAATACCCGAATACTCGGGCATTTTGGAAACGTTAATGCATATATGACACAATAATAATGAATACTTGCGTCTGGCAACGGAACAATTTATGGCACTTTAAATCAATGGTAATTATCAATAATTTATGTACGCATTGCCAATAAATTTGATAAGCATTTTTTATAAGTTTAGAATTATTGGCGCCTTCTAATCTGCATACAGATTTCGCTACCGTGAAAAATGATAAATTATAACAACAATAATAATTCTGGGTGGCGAAACTGTTCTCAAAAAGTTTTTTTTTCGTGAAAAACCAATCCCCGAAACTTGTCTTCCAAATCAATAAATTTCGACACACTCTTTCGACTTTAAAGCGGTTTGTTCAATAAACTTTTTTTTTAAACAATAATAATAATAATATTATTGCTAAGTTTTTATTGTATCCTTTAGTTGTAGAACTAAATCCGAACTAAAACCGTTCAAACGTGGACTTAAGCATTACAGTAACGAGTTTTAAAAAACCGGATCTATCACGCTTTTCATTTGTCAAAAAAAAAAAAACTCTTTCCTTAAAAGAAAAAGGTTATCCGATATCGGATCAATACTTTTATCAGATATTAGGAATTCTTAATCTTTAGATTTTCTCAAAATTCGAAGGTCAAAAAAACCCAGCCCAAAATCATAAAAATCTAAAAAAAAATCGTGCACGCTTAAATCATTTTATTACCTGTAATATAGCCTTAAAAGCACGCGTTATACAATCTCTTCAGGGTTTCGAACCCTTTTTCTTTCTTAAAAATAAAAAAAAAGAGTTGTCTCGACACCCTGCCATCGCAATTAATAAATAAAAAAAAAAACAGAGAGAGACTAACAGCCGTCGTAAACACACTGTTAATTGCAAGAAAGCCAATTCAAATAAGCACCTTACGGCCTTATTCTACGAAGAAAAACGCTCGAAAAGTATTTTTCTTTAAAAAAAAAAATACAGTAATAAAGGGTTTAAAATTACAAATACAAAAAAAAAAATTCAATTTCAAAAAAGAATAAAAAAAATTAAATGAAGTAAAAAGAAATAAGCGTGAAATTTTAGACGTTTGCATAATTTTCGCACTTTAAAAATCGATATTGTCGCCGAAAGACCACACACTAAATGATGGCGCTTTTCCATCCATTTACCCAGGCCTCAGTGGCGATAATAATTGCTAAAAACCGTTTTTCTACACACCTATATTATACAATATACCGCCATACTAACAATACAAAAAAAAAATAATATTACGAAAGCTGGCAGAAAATGATAGAACCCGGGCGCTGATAATAATTAATGAAATGGAAACAGTGAAGAAGAAAAAAAAAGTTGGCGCGTAATGTTGCGGCAATTTGTCTTAAACCGAGAGCGCGTTTTCTTCGCGGCGTCTAATTTATCACTTTTGAGAGAAGAAAATAAATAACGCGTAAATAAACGTAATTTCACTCTTTTTAGAAAACAAAAACATCGTTTCCATTTAGCAGCGCTCTAGCTCTCTCTCCACAATACACATTCTATTCTAGCCAGTTGACGTCATTCAACGTCTCTCTGGCAAAAAAAATATTTTATACCGTATAAATACAATAAGAAAAAAAATATATATATACGGTATATATAAAACCAAAAATAAACGTCTTCATACTATATATATTTTTAAAGTTATTTCCGAAATGTATAATATAGCCAGACAGTTTGCATTTTCAAACTATTTTCCCATGAAATATCTCTAACAAACTTTCTTAATAAAAACTTTTTTAAGAAAAAAATATACTAAGGAAAAAAAAAAATGAATGGAAAAAGTTTACAGCCATAAGAAACATTTTTGATTATTTGAACAAACTAAAAATCGTTTTTCAACTGAATTTAATTTTTGAGTGAAATTTGCGTGCGAAAATATCGTTTCTATAAAAATCAAGGGTAAGGACATTCAAATCTAATTCTCGAACCAAATGGATGGGGGTTAAAGATGCGTCCTTTTAAGGAGAAAATAAATGCAACAAATATCAAAATTATTGAACATTAAATTTTGACTTCAAAATATTAATTCAAAATCGAATTTTCGCGTAATAAATTTCGCGATTCAATTTTTTGCCATAATTTCAGCCGATTAAAATACAACTCGGATCTCCTTCAAAAGCAAATTGCGGAATAATATTTTTCTCTCTTAAAAGTGTAATTAATAAACAGAACGTTTGACAAAATTTTCAGAAATGTATAATATAACCACACAGCTTGCATTTTCAAACTATTTTCCCATGAAATATCTCTAACAAACTTTCTTAATAAATTTTTTTTTAAGAAAAAAAACAACTAAGGGGGAAAAAAATAAATAGAAAAAGTTTACAGCCATTAGCAACATTTTTGATTATTTTAACAATCTAAAGATCGTTTTTCAACTAAATTTAATTCGTTTTCCCCCAACGTATTTTGAGTGAAATTGGCGTGTGAAAATATCGTTTCTAGAAAGCAAGAGTAAAGACATTCAAATCTTATTCTCGCACCAAAAGAAGGAGCCAATAAATGCAGCAAATACCAAAATTATTGAACATTAAATTTTGGCTTACTAATATAAATTCAAAATCGAATTTTCGCGTAATAAATCGATCAAGCTCCTTCAAATTTTTTTTGCCAATTGAAATACAACTCGGATCTACATGTACTTCAAAACCAAATTGCGGAATAATATTTTCCCTCTTAAAAGTGTAATTAATAAACAGAACGTTTGACAAAATGTCGTTTTCGGCATTGTAGGAAGCGGAAGGGAGTGTCTGTTAACGGCCACCATAAAGTTAAAATAAAAAGCGACATACACAGTACGTGGTATTTGAGTGAGTGAAGGGTTGTGGAGTTTGTTTTTCGGATGCTCGATGAAAGATTAGGATTGAAAGACAAGTGGGTGGTAGTATCGGGTGAAGGGGTGAGAGTGGGGGAGGGATAGGCCAACATTTGACGGTGTGTTCTACTAGCCTAGATTTACTTTCCCAAAAAAAAAAAAAAAAACTGGGTCTTTAATTTAACAGTCGGGATTGCACCACACGCAGTGACATAGTATCGATTCGAAACAGTCAATCGGCCATCATCGTTTCCAGTAGAAAATCACGCTGTGTTTACGTTTATGCACTCATTTTATTAAGCAAATTTTAAAAATAAATTTTCAAAAGTTAATAATTTCCTAAATCTTTAGTTTTGTTTATTTTTATCTGATTTATCTGATTAGCTGCATCAAATTCTTATTCGTTCCACTACTTAGTATTTTTTCCTTGATAGCGGTGTGTATTTTCAAAAGGCCCAAAAATTAAAAGAAATTTTTTTGGTAAGTCGCAAATTTTTATCAAATATAACTCAAATTTATATAATATAAAAAAATATAATACCCGATATAATTTTTATGTTAAATTTAATTTTTTTTAAATATATAAACGTATAAATGATACAAAAGTTAATGTGAAAATCTCTTATCATTTAATGGGGGAAAAAAGCCTTTTCTAGAGTATAACAGGCCCAATGCGTTGCTTAGTACTTGCGACCTTAACACTCGCGCTGTTCTAATACAGTTAATGTAAAATTAGCCTTTTGATTTGGGTTCAAAATTAAAAATGACAAAAAAAAAATTTTTATAGTAAATTACGGCGGTTACTAATGAAAAAAAAAAAAACCCCATAAGACCCAAAATCTCACTTTTAAATTACTGTACTAATATATCAAAAAAAATAAAATTAAAAACCTCGTTTTTAATTTAATCAATTGATCATCTTCAAACATTCTATACCATTTCTTAACGCGTAAAACTGGTAAAAATATTAACTAAACAAAAATACCCAGACGAAAAGTAATAATTTTCCATCAACGGGCCGCCGTAAACAAACCTCAAGTACAGCGCAGCGTCTGTAATGTTATTGTTATATTGAAATTTAATCTAGCCAGACAGTGCCTTCGCTATAAAAATAAAAACCCTTATATCAAAAAATCATTGTGTTTATTATTAAAAATAGATCGCTAATAAAAACAAAAAAAAA
>JAQGAY010001122.1:0-16455 GCA_034698085.1 Polydesmus angustus | reverse complement strand
AAATGACCGATTAAAAACACAAACGACATTCGATTCACTCTCAAAATTTACTTTATTACACGGTGTCCGCAAAAATATTTCATCCAACTGAATTACAGTGTATGAAATCCTATTAATAATGTAAATATTTGAATGACACGTGGAAAAACTTTTTTTCAAGAATTTTTTTTTAACATTAAATTGTTCTACCGTATTCAGTGACCAAAAATATCCACTTCCGGTCTCAACACAAGCATCATATCCGCTCACTATGTTACATTGCATTTGCATACACAACATCTTCATCGACACTCTCTCCGCTTCAGTTGCATACAAACACTTCCATCTCTCGTTCTTGTCTCTTGAAAACCTTTTCTCGCATCACACCCCTTATTTTGTAGCCTACCTAATTTAAGGTTGTGGTATTTAAAAAGTGTATCACCGTATGATAGACGCATGAGACGAATTCGATGAAGCTGAAGTCAATGCAGCGCGTATTGAGTAGGTATGATGCATGTGTTGAGACTGGAAGTGGATATTTTTGACACAGAATAGAACAATTCAATGTTTAAAAAAAAGTCTTTAAAGTAAAGTTTATCCAAGTGTCATTCAAATATTTTGATTATTGAAAGGATTTCATACTAATTCAGTTGGGTGCACTTTTTTTACGGACACCGTGTATGATGTAGGCCTACATAAAAGTAGCGCGCAGTCCTTAAAAGTTTCCCCAAATAATAATGAGGGAATAAAGGAGTCTTTGGCCCGGGTTTCCGGGATAATTTTTGGGGCAATTTCAATTTGTTGAGCAAGTGACGTAGGGGCCGAGTGAGACTGACCTGCGGCGAGTCGGTTCCTTCGGACGGTGTTCCTTCGCTAGGGGCGGTGACTGACAGGATGGGCGTGGCCACTCCCATATCTAATCTAAAACTCACTTAAAAATCAAAAAAAAAAAAAAAGATATTAGCTCCTCCACCCAAAAAAATCAATCAATAATACCGGGTGTCAAAAGATACTTTTAAGAAATTTCAGTTTGTTAAAAAAAATTAACTAAATTAAATAAATAATAAATAAATAAAAAAAAAAATAGGCAATTTTATTTTCAGGTCAATTTAAGTCATTTTTTCATCACAAACTGAAATTAGCTTAAAATTATACTCGTGACACTCGGTAATGCATTTTTCCGGTTAAAATCATTGGCTTTATATTATTACGCAACGCTATTTTATGCAATATTGAGATTTTTTTTAATAAAAAAAAGTTTTTGGCGCTGCATAGATTGAAAAAATGAACCCAAAGTTTTCGAAATCTATGCGCATCCCAATCTTTCAAAATTACGATTATAGAATTTTAGAAGTGCATAAAAGATTAAAATACTATACAGTACTAGACTACTAGTGATTTGGCGTTGCGTATATTGAACAATATTTTTCACTTTTTTGAGTGTGCCATATTTTTAATAAAAGAGATAAACAGATTTTAATCGGGAATGAGAGTTGACTTTTACCGTTTCCTTTTCTAACTTCCGTTTCACCCTGTATTTCCATGTTGAAGAATCAGGAATAATTGCTCGAGATTTGAAAGAAGAAAAAACAAATCTGAAACGGAAAAACAACAAAAATCAATCAGCTGATCAATCGAGAGCAATAACGTGTAAATAATGTTGTCGCCAAACGGAAGTCAAAATGAAAACCAGAGTCGACAAATTTCGACCGCCAGGTGTCGCCATACCCCACTTTTCAAAATGACAACAATAGAATTAAATTTGTTAAGCATCAAAAAAAAAAAAAAAAAAAAAAACAATGTCAAGGTTTTCCACTTTACAAAAATCCGCCATCTTGATTTTTTGTGAATGAAAATAATAAAATGTAACATGTCATCAAATTTCAATTTATATATATAAAAAAAAATAAATAAATAAAATTTGTTTACCATTAAAAAAAACATAATTTTTTTTAGTCAAAATTACAGGTAAAAAAATTGTTTTTAACGCTTAAGCTTATTTGCCTGCTTTTCTTATCCTTATGACATCATTAGAATTGAACGATAAGAATTATTATATACGGTAACTACTTTCCGCCTTTTCCCGACCACCAGAGGACGCTGCTTCTGTGGTTTGGTATCTAACAGGGTGTGCTTAATGCTCGGCGGGGATATAGTAAACAAGAGCCAATTGTTGTTTTTTTTTTTTTTCCTCCACCCGTGTATACGGAACGGAATGACGTCATAGGAGGGGAAATAGGTAGACATTATGATGATGAATGAATGGCGGAACAAGACTAGTAGCGCCGCAGACGGTGTTAACACACACACTCCGCTTTCGCCACTTCCGCGCCATTAGAAAGTTGTTTTTGGCAGGCGTCCATGTCACGCATGCGCGGCGCCCTCTCTCCCTGTCAAACCGGTTGATTGCGTGTAAAGTAGGAAGTCGTAAAAAGTAGATTAATTATCCGCCTGCTAATTGCATATGCAAAAATTTTGAAAGGGAATGGAAATGGGTTTGGATTGGCGCCCAACTGGCGACTAATAGCACCCACCGCTACCACTTCCCGCCAAAACCTTAATGTAGCGAAAATGGAACTTGTATTCTTTGGGCTGGTTTGTCCCAGCAGACCCGCTATGAACCTTTGCTTAAAATTGTTCCGAAATAAACTTATCATTTCTAATAAATACAGTAAAAAAAGTTCTTATTTATAACAATATTTTGGGTGCATTAAAAATGCATGCAGTTCATAAAAAAAAGTTCTGAATTCTATTAAATTACGTTTTATGAGTTCATAAAAAATTATTAGTCGGTACTCATGGACAGTACTGTTCATGGAGGGGAAAATGTTCTCAGTTCATAAAAAAAAGTTTGGAGTTTACGGGGAAAAAAAAGTTCAAGGTTTATAAATAAAATAGGTTTTAAGTAAAAAGTTAATTCTAAGATATAAAAAAAGTTCTGATTAATACAAACAAGTTTTTTTTTTGTTCATAATTTCCAGCAAAAGTCATAACCAGGTAAGTTACAGTAGTTAAAAAAAATTTACAGTTCTAAAAAAAAGGTGCAAATTTTTAGCAGTTTCGGTAAAGCTAAAAAAATTTACTGTTCTAAAAAAAATTTAAATTTCTAGCAAAGTGACGGTACCGGTAGTTAAAAAAATAACAGTTCTAAAAAAAATCTAATTTCCAGCAAAGTTCCGGTAGTTGAAAAAATTTACAGTTTTAAATAAAATTCAAATTTCTAACAAAGTCTCAGTACCCGTACGGTAAATAAAAAAATTCTAATTTCTGGCAAAGTTCCAGTAGTTACAAAAATTTACAGTTCTAAAAAAAATTTCTTATTCCAAACCAAATAAAAAAAAGTTAACAGTTCTAACAAAAAAAAGTTCAAATTTCTAGCAAAGTTCCGGTAGTTGATAAAATTTACAGTACTAAAAAAAATTCAAATTTCTAGCAAAGTTCCGGTACCGATAGTTAAAAAAAACTTTACAGTTCTAATAAAAAATTCAAATTTCTAGCAGAGTTCCGGTAGTTGAAAAAATTTCCAGTTCTTAAAAAAAATTGTTATTCCAAGCAAAATAAAAAAAATTAACAGTTCTAACACAAAAAAGTTCAAATTTCTATCAAGTAGTTTTAAAAAAAGTGCAGTTGAGCAATTAAAGTAGTCAGTACACTGTACAAATAAAAAGTTCTTAGTTCCAAAAATTCGCCGTTTAAAAAAAACAATCATGTTATCAGTTCAAAATTACACAAATATTGTAATCTTCTTTGAAAACAACAACAACAAGAAAAAAAAAATATGAAATCTTATTTTCATTTACAGTATTTACTTTTCGACATTCAAATTTCGATGTTGTCGTCAACTAAACAAGAACCCAATTTTTTTTCCCTCCTCCCCCGTGTCCCAAAGAGAGTTCCAATTATTATTCACTTTAACGAATTTTCGAAACAACTATTTATTTACTGCTATTAATTAATTTTAACAAATTCTTCTACTGTACATGTATTGCACAAAAACGTCTATTGAATACAAAATAATAATAATAATAAAAGCATTATTTACCTGTGAAGAAAATTCAGCGCATAGTGATAAAAATATATATAATATAATAAAAATAATCGATTTTCTATGAGTATTTGCAGTGCGTTTGGGCTGCGCGTTTGAAACGCGGGTTGAGCGTCGTAAAAAACATGGCCCAAAAACGTGAGAGAAAGATTGTCACAGCATCCAACAAAATATCCAATCACACACACAATTCGGCTTCACAAATCAAATATTGTAATAAAACGTTCGATAATAATAATAAAGAGCTGCGCGGATCGAATGATACAGAGAGGGGGAGTAATCGCTCACTCACTCGCTAATTAGCGAATAATTAATTAACACGAAATAGAAGGTAAAGCAAACAGCGGATCACATGACACGAGGAAGAGGATCATGTTATCGTCGCGCGAGAAACATGAGAATTTCCATTGATTCAGTGCGAATAATAAAATATCCGCGCGCCCTACTCTCCCGCATGCCATCGCCGCCCGCACTCAAAAACGCGGAAGGAGCAGTCGATGGAGAGCAGGACAACCGTCAGTGACGTCACCGCGACTGAGAAACGACATGACGTCACTGTGGTAACTTTTGGATGAGAACGGCGTATGGGTAGCAGGAAGACCTGACTACCGATGACGTCACTATGGTTACTTTGGAAGAGAATGGTGTATGGGTAGCAGGAAGACCTGACTGTCAATGACGTCACTGTGGTTACTTTTGGAAGAAAACAGTCTATGGGTAGCAGGACGACCTGGCTGCCGATGACGTCACATTGTACATACGCCCACTCGGGGATTATTAAAGCCACAAGTTCGAGCGTCGGTTTAAAGGATTAAAACGAGATTAAGAGCGGAATTAATGAGAGGGAATTGTTGCCTAGATAAATTTAATTGCGGATTAAAAAAATTTAAATTTTAGAAAATTTTAAAAAAAAATTTCCTCGTTAATAGTTTAAAATTTATATGAGAATTTCGGTAAAACTGAAGTTATATTATTTTTTTTATTAAAATATTAATATTGGTTTTTAAATTTTGACTCACCAAATATTTGATCAGGCAAATTTCGTCATTTTTTTTTTTTTTTTACATTATTGCGTTAATATTTTTCGATGTAGGTAAAACACCTTTAGCTTTATAGATAAAATTTAAAATATAAAAAAAAATTATTTCGTTTCACAACTTTTTGATTATTATAGCCCAGTCGCAATGTTTGCGCAAGATTCCACGCACAATTGGGGTTGGAATTACATGTATAAATATTTGGTTGACCTTGGAGTTGACCTGAATGGCTTTGCAAGGACGTCGCTCATGTGGTCAACATTTTTATCTAAATTCATTAGGGTCAATTTTCTATTATTTTTTTTTTTTTTTTTTGCTCTACTTAATTTTTAACGATGACGATATAAAATTTTTTTAAAAAAAATTTTTAAAAAATAATTATTATAGGCTACACTAATTTAAATTAATAATTTTTTTTAATATTAAAAATTAAAATTATTAAGATTTTACTGAAATTTACTGAGATTTTACTAAGATTTTATTTGTAATTATCAATGATTATATTCTTACTTTATTCTAAATAAAAAATATTATTTAATTAACTCAACTTAATAACTTGAATTATTATAATACTGTAATTTACTTTTCTTACTGCAGGTCAGCACAGAGCCTCCGTAGAATTATTTTAGAATACAGTCTATTCAGAGTCATCGTAGGTCGCCACAGGTCTGCAGGTCACCACAGAACCTCCGTAGAATTATTTTAGAATGCAGTCCATTCAGAGTCATCGTACATTTTAATCAATCGCGCGTTGGTTTTCGCGCGGTTTTTGCGAGTTTCCATTCTAAGGCAATGTGCTACTTTGTTTTAACGAAGAAAACTTTTTAGTCGTTTTAGAATAATATTAAAACAAAAGTAATTTTATCTTATTATATTGTGTTCAATGTAACGTAAACATGGCGAGAGACGGAGTAAATAAAGATGCCAACTATGATTTTGTTAACGGATCGATCGTTAAAATCGGTCTCCAAAACTTTATGTAAGTACTGTTTTGATAATTATTTTGAACGCCACGCAGATTAAGAATTCGAATGTTAATAAAATTAAATAACGTTTCTTTTTAGGACTTTTAAAAAGTTTGAATTGTATCCAAAGGCGCGAATGAACGTAATTTTAGGTCCGAACGGTTCTGGTAAGAGCTCGATTTTGTGCGGGATTTGTCTGGGTTTAGGTGGCAAACCGTCGAATGTTGGTCGTTCCTCGGCTCTTTCCGATTATATCAGACACGGCTGTGAAAAAGCCGGCATTGAAATAGAACTGTAAGCGTACATACTTCCATCTTACTTCGATAACATTAATAATTGATTTTCTTTCATGTACATGTAATTATAGTTTTAGCCCAGCAGATGGTAACTTCGTTATCAAAAGAGAAATACAACGCAATAATAAATCGCGTTGGAGCATCAACGCCAAAGAAAGCACGCAGAAAGAAGTACACTAAAAAGCTTTTTTTATCTTGGAATTATTCTTATTTGTATATGTATACAGGTGGACCAATTAACTGCACGTTTGAACATTCAAATGAATAACTTGTGCCAGTTTTTACCTCAGGATAAAGTGGTAGAGTTCGTGAGAATGACGAAAGAAGAATTATTAGAGAATACGCAGAAAGCTGTAAACTTTTTTGGTTTATTATTCGTGTCTATGTTTAATTGAGGTATATTTCATTGTTATTATAGGCAAATGTCGATGATTTGTGGGAAAATCACTGCAAGTTAAAAAATTGGAACGAAAAGTCGAAGGATCTGGAAGTCAATTATCGTCGGATCGTGGAAGAATTTGACAAGGAGAAGCAAACGTTGTCTTATTTTGAAGCACAGGTTCATCTGTATAATGAACGAAGTGGTTGTGTAGATAAGATTAACACGTATCGGAAGAAAAGAGCTTGGCTGGTAATTTATTTACGTTTACTGTAATAAGAATTTGTAGTTTTATTTGTATATTTGAAATAATATGTTTATATAAGGAGACGAATAATTCGTAAATTGATTACGTATTCTAGGTTTATGAGAAGGAACGTGATGAATGCAGTGAAATGGGTAAAGAGATAAAATCTAAAGAACAAGAGCTAACGAAGTTTAACGCCACGTTGAATCCTGCTCGTGCATTATTAAACGATACTAACGCACAAGTGCAGACAGCGGACGCAAAATTAAAGATCATGGTATCCTTACTTCTATAAGGTTTAAAGTGATATTTTATATTAATGAAATAGTTTTTCGTAGACTTCTGCAATCAAAGAACAAAATAAAAAAGTGGATTTCAAATTGGAGGCCATAGAAAATATTAAGGACGAGGTAAAATTTGCAATTACCGTTAGTATTTAATTTTTTTTAATTATCACCGAAATTTTTCTTTTATTAGCTTTTCGCGGCGAAAGAAAAATTCCGTAGAAAAGAAGGTGAAGAAAGAGAACGCTTTGAAAGGTAAAATTATTTTGTGCACGTATTTCGAAAACAATATTTTATCGATAATTTGTCATTTTTTTTTTTAGATTAAAAGTTTTTGAAGCTCAGTTGAAAAACTTTCAGCATGAGTACGATAGTATCGAGTATAAAGAGGAAGAGATCGAAGTAAGCAAATAAGATTTAATAATTGATGTTCTAAACAATGTTTTTCACAGTTTTATTTTGCTTTCAGAGGGAGTTTAAAGCCGTGGCTCAGGAACTGGCCGCTTGTATTACAGAAAGCAACCGAATTAGCACAGATAAAGACGGGATTATTCAACAAAGAAAAGAGTTAGAACGGCAAGCAAATGGTAACCCTCATTACCGGTTTAATTCACATAATTCTCTGGATTTTGTGTTGTTTAATTTGTATATTCGTTTTTTTTTAATACCAAATGTAAAATATGTTTTTATAATGATTAGAGGTGAAGACTGAATTGAGACGTCACGGCGATGTTCATCGAGCCAAGATGCAAGTGTTGAATCAAAAGGATAGAGACGCTCATACCATAGCTAACTGGCTCAAGAACAATCCAGATAAATTTAAAGGCAAAGTGCATGGACCGATAATGCTGGAGGTATAAAGAATTTTGTAGTCTAATGTGTACTTAAAAGGTTTGACTTGTGTCTTTTATTAAATAGTTAAACGTACACAAGCCGGCGAATGCGAAATACGTGGAGCGTTCAATCAGTTTCAACGACATGATCGCTTTCGTTTGTGAAAACGAAAACGATATTGAAACGTTGATGAATGTGGCGAAACACGAATTGAGAGTGAAGGTCAACACCGTTATGGCTCCGTCTACACCGTCCCATTCATTTCAACCTCCTGTACCGATTGAAAACATTCGACAGTACGGATTTCAAAACTATGTAAGTTGTGGTACGAGCAAGAATGCTGTTTCACGCATGTTCCGGATCGGAAACTTCACTTTTTAGGTCTTGATTTGCCTGTGATTTCCTTAAAAATATTATGTTCACAAAGAGCGAACTAAATGAAAATAAATTTTAAAAAAGTGTAGGCTACTTAGAAAACATGTTTAACAGTTTTCATGGGGTAATTTTACTCATTTGAAAGCCAGTTTTTCTTCTTTTACCATTTTAATTAAATTAAAGAAAGATATTTTAACTGAAAAATATTTGTTTGCAGTTGCGAGAAATGGTGAGTACTCCTGAACCGGTAATGAGATATCTGTGTCAGCAATACCGATTCCATCAAATTCCAGTCGGAAATGACGAGGTTCGGTCAAAAGTGGATGAAATAATGGCCAGAACTAATATCAGATTTTTCTATGCAACAAATCACCAAGTAATTAATTTCTTTTATATTATTTTAAGAACAAATTTAAAAAAAATAAATAATTATTACTGCGTTTTCAGTACAGTATTTCGCAGTCGAAATATGGAAAGCGAAATATGTCGTATCGATATAGCGAATTAAGGTTTGATTTCATATAATAATTATTTACACTTAATTTTAGATGTAACCTATTTAATAAATTGTTTTAGTCCACCCAACATTCTCACGTATAATGTCGACACGGAAAAAATTAAAGATTTGGAAAACAGAAACAAAGATTTGATGGGGAGAATCGAAAGTATTAACAACGACATTGCCGAACTGCAAAATAACGAAAGAAGCATCAATCAAAAAATGGATCAGTTGAGAAGTCAAAAGGTTTCCGAATTTATAAGCTTACATATGCTCAATGTTTCAGCAAAAACCTTGAATTTTCAACAAATTTTGATGTTTTAAAAAAAAATTCTTATTCAGCTGACTCGTTCTCTCCGTGCAAAGCAATTCCCTAATTTCAATTTAAACCTTTTGATATAATCGAGATTACGCCGGCTTAAAAGCTGTAATGAACTTGTGCGAATTAATAATTATTAAGGTTTTTGTTGTGAAAGCTAATTTAAGGACATTATTAATATAATATATTGGTGTTTGTTAAATTAGAAAGAAATGTTAGTTAAAAAAAATAAAAGGAAAGATCTACATCTGAAAATAGCTGAAAAAGAAAATAGGTAAGTAACGAAATCACCGGTTTAACTTTTAAAAAATATATTATATACTGTACAAAGTTCTCTATTAAAATGTTTTATTAATTTAGTATCAAAAGGGTGATAACTTCCAAAATCGATCTGGTAGAAGAAAAAGTAAAGCGAAACAACCGTCTCGCGCAACTTGTCGATGAGAAATTGGTATCGATAGGTCAACACGCAAACCTCTGCAAAGTAAAATACTGAATTTTGATTACATTTTATTTGAAGCGTAGAAAAAAAATGCTATCTATTTTACAGGCAATGATAACGATGGTCGTGGATCGAGTGGCGGTGACTTGTGATCACCGTTTGCTCATTCAGGAATGTAAAAAAATTGAAAAAGATATTCGCGAGAGAAGCAAAGAAATTGAGGATCTCAAAGTAATTATATCTTGTCTGCATATTATAATTGTTTGCTCATACGGGTAATCAAATTTTTTTCTCTTTAATTTTTTTTTTTTTTTAGAAATCCATCGATACTTTTCGAAGTAATTATAAGAGACGCGTACAATATGCACAATCACTTCTTAAAGATGCGAAAAGATTATGCAACATGACCACGACTGCAAACGAAATTCCGAAAGAATTACAAGAGGTAAATTTTGGGTCATTTTTTTTTTTACTAGTGTTTTACTGTTATTTTTTTCTTCAAGCAGGTGTTTGCTTCGAATCTGAATTCAATTGACGAAATCGATCAAGAGATTCACCAACTTCAAGCCAAGATCGATTGTATGCAGGAAGTGAATGCCGGGGTAAATTAAATTCGAAAATTTAATTGTCGAGAAATACACGCAACTCGCCGTCTTTGCTTTTTTTAGACTCTGGCTGATTACGAAGAATCGCAAGAAAAAATGAAACGATTGGAGAAGCAAAAGGAGGAGTACGAAAATAAAATGAGTACATTTGGAACTAACATGGCGGATGCCAAGAACAAGTGGCTGCAACCATTGCAAGCCTTGTTGGCAAACATTAATAAGCGTTTTAGTTACTATTTTACGTCGCTGGGTTGTTCCGGTGAAGTCGGGTTAAGCGTGGGAGAAAATAAGGTACAAAAAACACCGCCACGAAAGTCCGAAACAAAAAATACGATTTTCAATTTTTATACACAATTGCTTTAAATTCTTTTCTTCTTTTTCAGAGTGATTATTCGAAATACGGCATAAGTATCAAAGTAAAGTTTCGAGACAACGATCCTTTACGAGAACTAACGCAGACTTATCAAAGGTACTTGAATTGTTATTAAACTTTGGATTATTAATTATTATTACAATTGTTTTATTTTTGCAGTGGTGGAGAGAGGAGTGTTTCCACCGTGTTATATCTTCTGAGTTTACAAGAATTTGTTAAATTGCCTTTCTGTTGCGTAGATGAAATTAATCAGGTATCTACTTCTGGAATTTAATTTAATAACCAAGATTAAAATAATTATTTAAATTTGAAGGGAATGGATTCGACCAACGAACGTAGAGTTTTTCAACTGATGACTCAAATTTTATGCTCTGAAACTCGATCGCAATATTTTCTAGTCACTCCAAAGGTAATATTTCAAAAGTTACCGTTTCTATTCATATTTAATTCTAATAAATGCTTGTTAATTCAGCTGTTACCTGACATGGATTTCCATGAAAATGTAAACATTAATTTCTTGATGAGTGGTGATTATTGCCTTAGCAAACCCATTAACATGCAGACGGCAATCGAGAATGCGTTGAAAGATTAAAATACATAATATTATATATTACATTTATTCACTTTCATTATTCTGTTTTAAACTTTAAATGTTAAAAATGTTATTTTTATGACCTTCATTAGAAATGTTTCGTCACAATTTTTTACTGAAATTCATTAAAAATGTTTCCTAAATTTGTAAAATTCATTAAATAAAAGTTTTCTTATTTTTAATTTTTTTCATCTTTAAATATTATTTTTAATAAATTAATGTGCAAGGCTACCAAAAATAAAGCAACATAAACCACACTAAAAGTTTCTTATTCAATCCGTTAATATTATGATGGTAATCGATAAAACAAATCGGTGTAAACAAAATTGCGGTTTCCATGACAACATTAATATCTTTAAATTAAGTCGGGGGGAAAACAAGTGTTTACATTTTAATTTAATCAGTTAAAAAGTAATCTTTTAAAACTAGGAATAAAATGGTGAGTTTACCACCTAAAATAATGATGAGAAGGCCTAGTATGGTAAGTTCAGCTTTTTTTAAAAAAAATTCAGGCATTATTTCCAACCTTTAATTACGATTTATATTTGTAAAAAAAATAAAATAAATATTTTAGGCTCCTGGAAAATTCGGAAAACGAAACGAAAGTGTTTTTAAAAGTTGCGCGAGCAAAGTATTTTTAAATTTAACACTGAAACCTTTGCTTGACGAACTCATGGAGCTAAATTTAAATAATTATAATGATTTCGTTTCTCTTTAAAAAAAATTAAAAAAAAACAACCGAAAAGGAAAATTCAAAATATTTTGTTGCACGTGTATTGATGATGATTATAATAATTATCGCATTTTTTAATTAATTTGAAAACGATCTCGTTATACTGAGGTTCGTTCTGCACTGGTTTTACTTTTATATTACGAATAAGTTTACAGATTTTTAAAACAATTAATTATATTTAGGAAGAAGAAGAAATCGAATTAAACGTTTCATTCGAAAAAGCAGATAAAAAAACAGTAAAAATTAAAAATTTTTACTTAAAAGTTTTAAAATTTAAAAAAGCACAGTAAATAATTTTTTTTAAAAAAAATAGGTTGTGTTTCAAACGCAGGAACCGGAAGCTGAGATAATAATTCACTTGACGGCGGATGACCCAAATTTTAATAAAAATGAAGTGATTTATTCTTACAACGAAAAAAGTTTCAACGTGATTGATAAAACCAATCAAGTGGCAATTCATTTCGAAGGAAAAAGCAAAATCGTCAACGAAATCGAAGAACCGGAAAAAGACCCGAACCAATTGGTGGAACCAGAACCGGAAGTGGTTGTCCCGGTGATCGAGAAAGAAACCCACGAAATGTTAATCAATCATTTTAATTATAGCGAAAGAATTACTCAAACTCCGCTTAGAAAATGTAAGGTAAAAAAAAAATAGTTCCAAAAACTTAATTACCAACAACCTTTTACGTGAATCTCCTACAATAGTTCCTGTAATGTATAAACTTATGTATTCTTATTCTATAAGACCGAAGGTGTCCAAACAGAACCTCCCTTAAATTCCGTATTCGCCGGAAATGCCATTCAGTGGATGATTTACGATTATTACGTGGAACAGGAAACGGTTAAAGCAAACAAAGAATCGGATAAAGTAAATAAAATTTACACCAAAAAAATTATTATTTTTAAAAGTTTACGGAGTATTAGAACATCCAAAATTTATAATTGTGTATGAAATTAATTAGCTAAATGATTATGATTAGCGTTGTACAGTATTCAAATTTTTATATTCGTTTTTTTATTGTTGTTGTTGTTTAGTTGAAGTTAAAAGAAGCCGAAAAACACGTCGCCGAGAAAAAAGAAGAAGAAGTAGCAATTGTCTCTAAGGGTGGACTTTGGAGATTTAAAACCAGTCACGAAGTATGTGTTTTGAAATTATTTACTTTTCCACGGCATTTTTATTCTAATGATTTACCATCGCAATTCGTGGCTTTCGGAGTGAATTCCATTTTCCTCCCTCGCAAGTTAAGAAAAATAATTTTATTTTTATGAAAATCCAACCAGTTTTAAACAAAACCTTACTGTATTTTTTTAATTAAAGAAATTTTTCTTGTTTATAAAAAAATTCTTCTTGTTCTTAAGAAAAATCTTTTTATTTGTAAAAAAAAAAACTCCATCTTATTTATAACTTGTTTTTAAGAAAAATCCTTCTTGTTTTAAGAAAAATGCTATTGTTTTAAAGAAAATCCTTCTTTTTTTTTAGCGAGAATCAATTATTACTGTATAATACAATAATAATTGTTTTTTAATATATATCATGCATAAAAAGCCAAACCGAAAGTCAAACTTTTTCCGGCCTCGACACTCATATCTTTTTTTTTGAAAAAATTAAAATTTAAGAATTATACGGTAATTAAAATAATAAATATTGCAGCTTAATATTAATCAATAAGTAAAGTCAATCATTTTGTAAATAAAAAATGACGTCACAACTATTAAAACGTACAAAGCAATAAACCTTAATTGGAAATTATTTCTAGACAATCGATCTAAGCCAAATGACGGATTCGTTGAGAATCATGGAGCGAATCATCAACCAAAACACTTTCGATGAAATCACGCAAGGTACAATTGTTAAAACTCTTTCTTATAAAGTTCCGTGGAACTTGTAACAATTCGTTTGAAAAAATTTGAAACGTTAAAAGTTCATTTTTACCCACCCAATGTTTTTTTTTGTAACGGATCATTAATTTCATCTCTGCCATTTTAACTAAGATTTTAAATATTGGGACGACCTTTCGGACGAGTTTAAAAGTGGACGCGGTAGTCTACTTCCGCTCTGGAAGTTCCAGTTCGACGAAGTGAAAGATTTGCACGTGACGGATGTGTGTTGGAACCCCATCTACGACGATCTATTTGCCGCCAGCTACGGATCTTGTAAGTGCACCCTAAAAACCCTATAAATGTCCTCTAAAATCACTTTTATGTATTTTACGTTAATCTTTAGACGAGTTTATGAAGCAGCGAGCGGGGATGTTGTGCGTGTTTTCCCTCAGCAACCCTTCCTACCCCGAGTACCTGATGAGGGTCAACTGCGGCCTCCTGTGTCTCAGCTTCCATCGCACCAAACCCAGCCTAATCGTGGTGGGAATGTACGACGGAAACGTGGCCGTGTTTGACCTACAAGATGCGGAGAGCAAAGCCATGTGCCAGAGCCAACCGTCCAACGGAAAACATGCCGGACCAGTGTGGCAGGTCACGTCACCAATACGTGACACTGAACACGTCTCGTAAAAAAGTTTTTTTTTTTTCATAGGTGGAGTGGCAACCTGACGATGTGGACGGAAATCTCAACTTTAGTTCAGCGTCAAGCGATGGTCGAGTTACATACTGGACGGTCATTAAAGTTAAGCATCATGGCCTACATTTTTTTTAGCATTAACAAGGATTTTATAGGGATTTTTTTAAAAAATTACCTGGTATAGGGATTTTATTAAAAAATTATCGGGACTCTTTTTTTTTAATTATATGGATTTTTTTTAAAGTTACAGTATAGGGATTTTTTAAAAAAATTATGGAGATTTTTTTTTTAAATTACAGTATAGGGATTTTTTTAAAAAAATATAGGGATTTTTTAAAAAAAATATAGGGATTTTTTAAAAAAAATATGGGGATTTTTTTTTAAATTATAGAGATTTTTTTAAATTACAGTATAGGGATTTTTTAAAAAAAATTATGGGGATTTTTTTTTTTAAATTATAGAGATTTTTTTAAAAAATTATAGGGATTTTTTTTAAATTATAAGGATTTTTTTTTAAATTATAGGAATTTTTTTTAAAAAATTATTATAGAGATTTTTTAAAAATTATATGAATTTTTTTTTAAATTACAGTACCGGTATAAGGACTTTTTTTAAATTATGGGGATTTTTTTTTAAAATTAGAGGTTTTTTTAAAAAAAATTATAGGGATTTTTAAAAAAATTTACAGTACATGTATAGGGATTTTTTAAAAAAAATTATCGAGATTTATTTTAAAATTATAGGGATTTTTTTAAATTATAGGAATTTTTTTAAATTATAGGGATTTTTTTTTAAATTATAGGGAATTTTTTTTTCTATTTATAGGGATTTTTTGATAATGTAATTTTGATACAAAGCAGCTCACCACAATAATTCACACTTCACAATAATATTAATTTTTCCTTTCGAACTTTTAGCAATTGTTAGTGAGAAGGAGATGTACTAAATGATAGGCCTGACCTTATTCTTGTTTAGAAGCAGCTCATGTTCTCGGACATGCTTCACATCCGGCGAAAGGAGCAGCGGGACGACGATCTGTCGCATCCGGTGACCGTGATGAATGCGTCGGTGACCGCCGTGGCCTTCCACCCGCAGCGCTCCTGCACCCTGCTGGTGGGCGCGGACGACGGCTCCATCTACCGCTGCAACCGGAACTACGTGCAGGGTGTGCTGATGGAGTACGAGACCCACGACCACCTGGTCAACCGCATCCAGTGGAACCGCTTCCACCCCGACATCTTCCTCTCCTGCAGCTTCGATCGCACGGTCAAGATATGGGATCACCGCATCCGGTCAGTCTCGTTAAACTAGCTTCTGCGCGCACAAACCAATTGTCCCTAAACTCAACTAAACATTAGTTAAGCTTCAAAAAAGTCAATTGCTAATATTCAAAAAAAAATTAAATTTAAAAACATTTCTTTAAAAAAAAAATATTTGTCACTAAAATCTTGGTTGTTTTAGTGAACCACTTTGGTCCTACGCGTTGGACAGCGCTGTCACTGATGCTAAATGGGCGCCTTATTCGGCGACGGTGTTTGCGGCCATCACTAAAGATGGAAAAGTATTGAATTGAGTTTTAAGATGACAAAGTAACGCGTGTCTGTAAATATACGACGTTTAGAAAAAGCGAATAAAGAAGTAAAATTTTAATGAAATTGAATAAATTTTTTAATATTTACATACAACAACATCTCCGATTTAATAATAAAAAAAAACATTTTTAGAATATGACCTCTACAACTGAGTCGGCACGTGTTAACTCAATTAACAGTTTTTTCGGTTTAAAAAGCGAATAAACAAAGTCAAATTTTAATGAAAATAAATACATTTTTTAATATTTAGTTAGATCAACATTACCGATTTAACAATAAAAAATAATATCTGGCATGTGACCTCCTCCACTGAGTCGGCACATGTTAACGCGTGTAACGAA
>JAQGAY010001121.1:0-16457 GCA_034698085.1 Polydesmus angustus | reverse complement strand
GAGCACGTTTACGCGTGCCGACTCATTTGGAGAGGTCATATTCTAAAAATTGTTTTTTATCATTAAATCGGAGGTGTTGTTGTATGTAAATATTCAAAAATTATTTCATTTTCATTAAAATTTGACTTATTAATTCGCTTTTTAAAAGCTTCGTAGTTTTACGGCCACACGTTAGAAAGACCAATGGAAGAGACTTCCATCCGCCAGAAAAAAAATTTTTATTACGGTTATGTTAAAGACGGTAATTGACGTGTAAAATAAAGCTTTAAAGAAAGGACCACAGTGTGATGTCACTTCCGAAATGAATGTTTCTAAGAAAGCAGTATTAACGGGATGGGGATTTCCTACGCCGCGCTTAAAGTGGTTTCCGCGGATCAAATTGGTCATCAAATTTATGATCAATTTCTTCTGTCCCCCTCTCCTCGTTTCTTCATCTACCCTAACTTTATTCAACGTCCACCGCGCGTCTTTTCTTCCCTAATTTATGTGATGAAAGCTGGGGTTCACCAACTACGATTATATTCCTAACTCTTTAACTTTTTCCCTCGCATTTGTTCTGCCACCGCCATCTTGAATTAATTGTATTTCTCGATCAAACGTCACGCTTTCTTTTCTTTACGAATGACCAATTCGAACCCCTAATTCTACTTCTATGGCTCGCACTCGAAGGACGTAATCACATTTGCAACTAGAAATTAAATGTGAAAAGTCTATTAAAATGATAATTAAAAATGGCGAAATCTCAACTGAAATTCGAGCAACGAAGTTGACAGTGTTTCTCTGCCAATCCCTATTCTTTCAGCCGTTCGCTTCGGTGGTCGAGAGTGATTTGTCGCGCCCCCCTACGTAGTCAAACGCAATCAATACATATTGAAAATAACATAAATTTCGATTAAATTTTTCTCTTGGTTAAAGCAAACAGCGTGGCGTAAAGTACGAGGGATTTCGAGAAAGAAAAAGATGGGTGGCGGGGCAATTAATTTCAATTCGGGAATTGATTTACGCGGGCGAGTGACGTCACTGGACACCAGCCGCAAATAAAGACGGCTCATTTTGAATAATCGACAAGATGGAGGCCGAAATGATGGTGAAAAAAAAAAAGCCTGTGGTAACAATAGGCAATGATGGATCGGTCCTTGCGGGAACAGGAAGTCCCGATTATAGCGAATTAATTCACGATTTTCCTCGTTTAAGTCGTTAATTTTTCGATTTAGTGACCGGATTTTGAGTTTTAAGTCTCGAGCGTAGTTTTTAGCATACACCTATACCTCGATATACGGCCTTTCGCTATAACGGCCTTTATTTTTTGTGGCACTGTTTCGATTTACGGCCCAAAATGCTTGGCTATAACGGCCAAAAAAAAATTTAAAACGAAAAAATTTGCATTAATGGTTGCATTTTTTTTTTAAAAAAGCAAAAACTTATAAAAAGAGGCACATTTTCCATGACTTGCGAGGATAGAATTTTGCTAAAATAGGGAGAAAGTGTTGTTTTCGTCAGTACTACGAGTATAATACATGTACAATGTACAGTAAAGTATTTTGCTTCTGTTTTGGTTTTGCTTCAGCTTAATAACCAGAAAGCTGTGTTGTATGTATAGTATATTTAATGTTTTCATTGTACATGCAATCATTATAATGAAATAATAGGTAACAAATGCAATTTTCATTAAAAACATGGCATTTTTTAAATATTTCCATTGAAATTGGAACCGATCCCATAGACTTTACATAGGTTTCTATGGGAAAAAATGATTCGATATACGGCGTTTTGCTTAACGGCCAACTTTTCGGGAACCGATCTATAGGTGTATTAGTCTTTGTCACCAACTTATTATTAAAGTCGCCGTCTGCTATTTTAAGTTTGCCTTTAACGTACTCAGCCCCAATCTGCGAAAGAAAGAGAGTGGGTAAACGGGTGGATGGCGAAAAGTTCAACATTTCTATCGATTCTTTTTATTTACACGAAAATTCACTTTTAGGAATTTTCAATTAAGTGCGAGAAGAAACCGAAGGAAGAGGGCGGAGCTTAAAGGGTAAATAAGAGGGAGGGTGGGGGGGGTGAAAGAGGAGACGAGGGGGTGGGTGATTTAGAGGGTGGGCGAAAAACAATCTCGGCTCTGCGCGATTAATCATGTTGATTACTCCATTTCTTATTCTCACTTCCAAAGAAAGAGTGATGGAAAAAGACAGAGAAGTTGGAGGGAGGGATTTAGTAGAGCTCGAGGAGAGGTAATAGCCTAATAGGAAAGAGAGCGGCCATTTTGTTTTTCTTCAAATTCCAATTCAAAACGATTCCGAGTGATTTATTTCGATTTAATTTTTTGGGGGGATGAAAACCTCTTTTCAAAATTTCTAATTTTCGAATTAGTAATTGAACACGTCAATCAAACATCATTTGCATACGCGTTTCACCAATTAAAATGTATCAAAAATTTAATTATTTTTCTACTGTAAATTAAACTTTTTTGTTAATTAATAAAGTTGAAGCCCTCGAGACGAATTGCATTTCAAAATTTATTTGCGTTTATAAAAGTTTACTAAAGAAACTTTTTTTTTTTAAAAAAAAAAAAAGCATCATAAAATATGAAACTGAAAATGACTAGTTAAACTTGGAATAATTAATTTTTGAACTTTTAATTATTTTGTTTACTTATTAAAATTGAGTGCATTTCGTCTCGAATTCTATTTATCACGTTTATTGACATTATCTTTCGTGATCTTCTTCAAGCAAATGGTTTTGTGTATTTATACCGTGTGTTTTTAAATTTACGGAGTTTTTAAAAAACGAATAAAGAAGTCAAATTTTAATGATAATGAATTAATTTTTTATTACTTGCATACAACAACATCTCCGATTTTATGATAAAAAAACAATTTTTAGAATATGATCTCTCCAACTGAGTCGACACATATTAATTCGATTAGCAAAATTTTCAATAACTTTCCCATACGCGTAATTGCCAACATTCAACCAGACACGTGCGAGAGAGTTTTTAGAAATTTCATTGCACCCGTTAACATGTTCCGACTCAGTGAAGAAGGTCACGTGCCAGATGTTATTTTTTATTGTTAAATCGGTGATGTAGTTGTAACTAAATATTAAAAAATTAAATTTATTTTCATTAAAATTTGACTTTTTTATTCGCTTTTTAAATTGAAAATTTTGCTAAATGCGTTAACACGTGCCGACTCAGTTGGAGAGATCATATTCTAAAAATTGTTTCTTATTATTAAATCGAAGATGTTGTTGTTTGTAAATATTAAAAAATTAATTCATTTTCATTTAAATTTGACTTCTTTATTCGTTTTTTAAAAACTCCGTAAATTTAAAAACACACGTTATTTAAGTCGTCGATTACAGTACTTTAATGTCGCACTGAGCGTTTTCGTTAATTTTTAACCAAACAGTTTCGGCATTAATTTTTTAATTGAAGTTTTTGGCAAAATCGAAAATTACTGAATTTTTCAAGCGCTATCGATTTGATATTTAAAGCGGAATAGCAGCTACCTTTAATAATGTATTTCTGGATAGCTAAGACATGGGAAACCTTTTTAACCGGCATCGATCTCTGACTTACCCGGCTGTTTCAAAAGCAATATACCCTGCGTGGTTTTCTTCAGATTTGTTCGAAAAGCGGTTAAAAATAAATGGTTAAATTGTGTAAATAGGTTTACTATTAATTATACAATGTATATAAGGCTATGTAATTAACCTTATTTTTGGTTTAACATGTAAACTTTTTAATTAACCAGCTTTTTCCCTTTACCGGCTAACTTCTAGTCCCGAGAAAGCCGGTTAACGGAGGCTATGTTACTGTGTGTAATATATACAGTATATAATATTTTTTTTTAGCCTTGGAACGCTCTTTAAATCGCTTGGCATGTTTACGTTTTACGTGACTTTTAACGCAAATTATGTTTACATTGAACAAAGTTTTTACGACGCACGAAATTTCCAAAGTTTAGTTCAAATTTTCCATCGTAAAAAATGTTAGATTTAATGTCTAGTTTTATCTGATAAGACCGATCAGGACCGGATATAGCGTTCAACTTCCACCGGCGACAGTTAATCGATTTAACCTCAGCTTTTAAATTTTTAGTCCTAGCTAAATGCCAAAAAATTTTTTATTTTCTAAAATTTATTAAGGAAAATTTTAGTTTAATATATTTTTTATACAAGAATTTTAGTCGCCATTTGTTTTTTTTTTTTTTTTGATTATTTTTATTCATTAATTATTGTCTAAACTAAAAAACGTCTTAATTCACAAAATATAAATTTTATGGTTACAAATTTTTCTATTCGACACAGAATCTCAAAACCAAAGATCGAAATATAGATTCTGCAAAACATTTAGTTATGAGGTTTTCGATTTTAGCCAACGAAATATTTTTGGAAGAAAATTAAATTACGATTGCTACTGCACTATAAAACGTTATTTGAGGCCGCCCTATGACAATTTTGAATACGTCCCTGAAAACGAGTAAAACAACAAAAAATGGATTTTTTTTATTTTATGTTTTACGATTTTTTAACGAGTTCCTCTTTTCTTTTATATCTAATAGACGAACAAATATAAAAACGCGAACTGGATAAGAGGGAAATATCAGGAAGAGGGAGAGGAAGTGAGTGAAAGAAAAAAAATAGATGATAGAAATTCTTAATAACAAAATTAAGAAGATAAAAATCGCAGAAATCGATAAAATCGAATTTTGAAAAACAGAAGAAGCGATAGCTAATGAAAAATAAAATGGTCGTCGTCACAAATTAAAGCGAAAAATATATATACTGTATAATTATATTGCGCGCGGTGACGGAAAATAATTCCGCTCTAACGGAGAAAACTCATTAAGTTTTCGAAAATTATTATCAATTTTATTAAGAAAAACTCATTTATTTTTAACATGTTTTTCTGAAATTAATTATAAAAATTAATGTTTTCTATAATTCAAAAATGAAATTAATTTTCCTCTTTTCACAGTTTCTTTCATTTATTATAATATCGACATTAAAAAAATATATATAATTATAATTTTGTATTTTTTGTTTGTAATTTTCCGGATTTGATCAAATGCTGGGACTGTAAATTTTTAAAAGATCGATGATGTTGGGATCGCAGATCGTACAATTTTATCCCTCAAACTTAGTTTTAGTTTTGCATAATTATTGATTTCTAATCCTATTAATCTACTTGTCTTTTCTAATTAAATGCTCGTTTTAATACTTGTTAATTCTCATTCTTTCAAAGATTTGAACAGAATTTTTACTGGATCCAAAATGGTTTCAAAATTGACTAAATAAAAGAGCAATATTATAAGTTACGGGTTAAAAAATGTATTAAAATCAGCTCCATATTTTGTTTGATTTTTACATGAGCTCTTTTCAATAACCAGACAATTAAATTTTATGACTTTTTGAGTTAAAAGGTCTTGTTTATAGATAAAATGTTTTATTAATCGGTGCCAAATTTATGAAGCTATTAATTTTACTTTTTATACTCGTATTATTCAATAAAATTATAAAGATTCTAAGGAAGATTCTTAAAATTAAAAACGAAAATTTAGGTTTAGGTAATTAAATTTATTTAGCATTTGTATTTTAAATAATTATTTTAGTAAATCATTTGCACGATACTTTGACATTTGCTCTATGTATTTTTCGTTTATAAAAGTATTTTTAATTCAATTTGCTACCGGTACTCTAAAATTTAAATGTTTACTTACAGTTATACTCATTCATGTTGAAACATGGGAAAATAATCGAGGAAAACTAATTCAATTTAAGTAGAGAAATTACCTTTTTAAAAATTAATTCTGCCAAAATTTATAAAAATGGAGTTGCCTGGTTATGGTTGCCAGCCCTTCCATTGTTTTTGTTTTGATTTAAGTAAATACCGGGCTATTAATTTCTTAAAAAAACAGATTTTAAATTGAAATATTAATAAATTATTTTTTTGTTTCAAGATTAAAATTAAACAAAACCCTCAATGTAATTTTGTTAAAATCTAAAATTTGCGTTTTAATAAATTATTATCTTAAGAATTTTAATTTTACGGTACCGGTATTATAATTTAAGCCTTTAAAAAAAAATTATATAAAATATTTTGCGACGATTTCCTTCTTCTTTTTCAAAACCCACCCACCCAATCGTTGTTTACGACTGCAACTGATGCAACCTTCCTGCCACTCACTTCCAACTTTTTCCTCCCCTTCCCCTTAAAAAAAACACTAAATCAAATTTTTTTTCGCGTGATAAACATAAAAATAGAACAACAATGGAGTCTGAATTTCTTTTTTAAGTGCAAAAGATGGTAGCTGACGTCATAACGCGATCAATCGATGAAGAAAGCGATGTGATGATGGAAGTAGATGAGCGAGAAGAGAAATAATTAGAACGAAATTAGCACAATCCATTTAAACCAATCGCAGTGTATTATCTCGCGTATAAATTCCATTGAAATAGAAAACTAAAAATTATAATTTTACATACAAGCGGAAGAACAATAGAAAATAACACAACATTATTATTCTTGGCACCAATTGGAACATTAATAGTTCAACATTTACAAAATAACATTTTCAATTTGGCGTCAAGGCTTGGTTGCCCTTACCGAAAAATACTTGTATTACTCGTATTTTCTATTTTATATACACGGTGTATCGTGTACGCCGGGGAAAAAAATGATCTATACTTTAACATGAGAGCTGAATACTAAATCCTCCAAATGTCATTGAGACTAAAACCATTTTAATATAATGGACGTTGAAGACAATTTTATGCAATTTCAGTTTGTTGAAAAACAATTAACCAACGCTTTTGTAAAAATTCCAATTTTGCGTCATTTTACAGAGATACTCTAAAGCTTTTTTTAATATACATTTTTAATTTTTTTTTTTTTTTTTTGTAATATTATTTATCATTCGATAGCTTTTAATTTTTGTACTTTTGTTTTGTAAAATATTTCTTTCATCATACCCTATATTTTTTTAGCCTACCGTGCTTAATTTAAATCGGGAATATTGAAGTCGATTATGCTAATTTGTGTTTTAAGAATAAGACGAATTCTCTCAAATTATATTTGAGACAAATAATAAAAAATTTAAATGTTAAAAAATACATTACAATGATCGTTTTCCATGAGTCATTGAAATATTTAGATAATTAACATTATTAAACAGATTAGAAGGTTGGATTTGTTTTTGTCGTACACCGTCTTGAATAAAATGGCTTAGCTTCAACAACATTTGATATTAGTTTTTGCGGTTTAGCTTTTTCTATCATTCTTATTAAGTCCAATGCTTTTGGCGTTCTATTGTGTACTTTGGAACTTAATTTTGCACAAATGCCAATGAATAAATAAATTTCAAAGTTCACACTCGAACGCCATAAGCATTAGAACGAGATAAAATGCTTAACCGCAAAATCTCTATTTTATTTTTCACGTTAAGTACAGTTCCCTGCGCATTGTATAGTTTACACTGATTAAAAATAAGTAATATTGTAACTTAATGTTTTTTTAGTTAGAATCTATAAGAGAGAATTTTGGTATGAGTAAGGACACCGTGTAGACTATTCTTTAATAATTTTATTTTTTACTGGTTTTATCTTTTCTTTTTTTTTTCCTTAGTTTTTTTTTTACTATCAAAATAAATTAGCAATAAATTTCGAGTACAGTATATTCCTTCAGTTTTTTCGCACTCAGTAGTGAAAGGAAGCTTTGTGTAACCACGAATAAAGGGAAGGGGAGACGTTTGAGGGTAGGCGGGAGTTATAAAAGAACCCCCCCGACCCTCCCTAAAAAAAGTATATATCAATTCTTTTGGGTTCTTTGAATTCGGTTCTATATAAACAACGTTATTATTTTTCTCTCTCCCTTATGCACGCTAAATCATTTCTTGCTTAAAATGGGAGGAGCTTAAAAAAGGTGGAGCATTAAAAAAATATACTCAAGAGGAGTGAAAATGTTCGTGACTGCTCTTAAATCACGCTTTCGTCACTTCCGAATGAGGTCCAGGGGCTCATTTACATAAAAGGAACTAGTGGAAAAAAACTGATATTGGGGAATTCAACTAAAAATAGTGCCGAAACTTGAAAAAAGTAAGGTGGTGGTGATGCCGTTTTTAATAATAATTAATAACTGTTGTTTTTATGAATGAAACTGAAAGATTTTTAGAATTTGTTGTCTGCTTTTATTTTTAACTAGTTAGGCCAAATAGGGTTAACAAGTACCCTCACTGGTTTTGATAGATCACTTCCTTTCTATTAATGTTACAGAGCTATGTTACTACCGTGTTTCTCTTAAAATAAGGCACTGCCTTAAATTTTTTTTTAAAGGAAAAACGCAAATAGCCTTATTTTTGGGGTAGGGCTTATAAATCTGCAAGCCGTGCTTAAGTTTTTTTAAAAAAAAATTCATAAAAAGTTGCATTTAATAAAATTTACATTTATTAATGAATAAAATGCTAAATTTTCAATATTAGTTTAAAAAACACATTTTTATTCATTAATTGTGAATAAATTGTGATTTGTGAATTATTGGATATACCAGTACTGTATTTGCGGAAGTAAATTGGAAAAAACCATATTTATCTAGTTTTAAATCCTTTTATTATTTTTCTAGAATTTTCCAAAAAAAAGATTAAATAAAAACTACCGGTACCCTAGAATAACATTTTGCAAACATAGTTACCAAAAAAATGCACTTGGGACTCATTTTATGGGGGATGGCTTACATTGTTCGCGGCGTCAAAAATCATGTTGGGCCTTATTTTTGGGGGATGCTTTATTTTTGGAGAAACACGGTAAATACCTTCTTCACAATATCTTATTACTGTATTGCATTTTCTGTCTTGAACAAAAAATATAAACAAAGATCTTATTAGCTAAATAGTTAATAATCACACTTTATTATAAGCACATCATTAAGTTTTTTTTTTTTTTTTGGAGGTATTATTAACTTTTTCTAATAGCATCAGTCTGGCTTTCTCTAATAGAATCGGTCTGGCTTTTTTTAACATCATTCTGTTTGTTATTTTATTTTTTGAGGTATTTCCTCTCCTTCCCATCAAATGAAACTCAGTTATTACAATGCTAAAAATGCATCTCAGGTGATTTCAAAATACAATCCTAAATAGGTGTGGGACATCCAGTTTCATTGTCATCTTCAAGGTAAATAAAAATGTGACAACCAATTTTCTTCCGATGTTATTTAAGAGCTACAAATGCTGTAGTTGTAAAAACAAATATTACAAATCTCTCGTGTAAACATTCGTTTATCTATCTCACTTATGGCTCCCACATCCTCTCCTTAACAGCAAATGCATTATCTTACAAAAGAAATAAAGCGCATGCGTGAACAATTGAAAATTATTGGAGATGATTTATCTATTGTCTATCTGCCAAAACGTAAACATTCATCACATACTCTCGCTTAATACGAACTCTAGCCCACCCGTTTTTAAGCCCACCCATTCATGCAGAGCTGCATGAATTTGCATCATCTCGCTCACCCTGCTCAATTGGAGATCACGGTGATCACCCACATGAAAATAGAGACGAAGGCAAGCGCAGACGCCTTGGAGATTTTGGCTCCAGTTTTAATGTTCAGTTGCTTGTACCCAGCATTGCCTATACCGCAGAAATTATAGCTCACTGCTGGGTCTCATAGTATGTTAATAGAATGATACTCAACGTATCTTAAAAAAAAAGAAAAGAAAAACAATTAAATAAAAAATGGTTTTTCCAAGCAAAACTTTGCATATTTTTATTCTCTCATAAAATGTTTGACTTTGCATTGCTAAGGAATGAATTATGTTCGCGATTTTTTTTTTGTCATTTATTTTTATCTATTTCAAAATTTAATTTAAAGAGAAAAAAAAATTGCGATTTTTTTTTCTTCTTATTTTTTAGAAATTAGAATTACTCGTACTTTCGATATGCGATTGACTGCTGAATCCGTCATTTCCAGAGGGTTTGGTTTTATTGAAATCCTGCTTTGCATTATCTAAGTGATTAAAAGTATGTTGAGGTTACCAAAAAGAAATTTTAAAAAAAAGACAAATTTAGGATTATTTGTTTTGTTTTTTGTTTAAGCGGAAAAAAGGTTTTCGTTTTAAAAAGTGGTTTTATTTAATCTGATTAGAAAACTTTTAATCTCGCTTATATAAAGTCTTTGTTGGATGACGATAGTTTTGAAAAACGCATAAATCAGTCAAATTTTAAAGAAAATGAATTGTTTTTTTTTTTAATTTACATTAATTAACTCCCCTCATTTAATAATAAATTTTTTAGAATATGACCTCTACTACTGAGTCGGCGCCTTTTAATGCGCTTAAAAGGAAATTTCAATTAATCCTATGGTAGATGCCGGCACGTGCCGAGATGCAGTCGGCAGCTGCAGGCTGGAAGTCCGCAAAAAGCTTTAGCCATAAAACGGAAAGTTTGGTCACGTTTACACGTGCCGAATCAGTTGTAAAGACCATATTCTAAAAATTATTGCTTATTTATTATTAAATGGGAGGTGTTAACTAATGTAAATATAAACAAAATAATTTATTTTCATTAAATTTCGACTGATTTATTCACGTTTCAAAACTATCGTCATACAGCGAAGACCCTGTGCAACTTAGAAATTAGATGGTAACGAACTCAACGTAAAACGCAATGAAAAGAGGTTTCCAAAACCTAATTTAATTATTGTAATTAATAGTTTACATCGCATAGACAAAAAATGTTAATTTTCTTTTGTTTATTCATGTCGTTTTTAATTATAATCCTCTCAACATAATTTACTAAAACGGCTTTACCCAACCCACAATTCAATTTCTTGAATTTTACTATAATTGCAGGCAAGAATAAATTTTGCCCCTTTCTCATCCTTTGAATTGGTTTAAAATTAACATTCCATAAATTCCTTCTTCAACAAAAAAAAAATATATATAATTATATAGTTTTTCTTATACGATACGCAAGCCGAAATAATGGTATCTCCCGCATTAAAACTTATTCAATTGCCATTAAATTATATTTACACACTTTAGAATTTAATCTACAGGGTGGCCTCTCAACATAAGACGTTATTCTTTATTACTTTTTTTCTTTTACAGCGAGTATTTTAGAATGCTTTTGTGAGTTTTCAATGAAATGCCAACCGCATGCGAGTAGAGCAAAAAAATGTATTAAACAAGTAATTAATATGCTTCGTGAACCACTCTGTATTAACATGCTCTATTTTTTATGATCGCTCCTTCACTTTCGTTTTTTTATTTCTCATTTACAACTCATGAATGCCAAAAAATTAAACTAGAAAAAAAAATTATTTAAAATTTTAGCTAAGTCATTGCATACAACGTCTCATTTTAAGGTTCTAAAATCATAAATACAGAACGTCATTCTAACGTGTGTCCGTAAATATACAACGTTTTTAAAAAGCGAATAAACAAGTCAAATTTTAATGAAAATAAATTAATTTTATAATATTTAGTTACAACAACATCTCCGATTTAACAATGAAAAATATTTGGCATGTGACCTCCTTCACTGAGTCGGCACCGATTTAGCAAAGTTTTAAATAACACGCTCGCACAATGTCATGTTTAAATTTAAATTCGCACATGAGCGAATTAACACGTGCCGCCTCAGTTGTAAAGGTCATATTCTAAAAATGGTTTTTTATTATTAAATCGGAGGTGTTGTTGTATGTAAACATGAAAAAATTAATTCATTTTTATTAAAATTTGATTTGTTTATTCGCTTTTTAAAAACGTCGTATATTTATGGACACATGTTAATAAAAAAAAAATCAACAAATAGAGCAACATTTCGTATGCACAGGTTTGCGACCTTTCATGTGTGATTATTTTATTTTGAATTAATTTTAGGCAAAAATAATGACATAAAACACTTTTAGAAATGCAATTATTTTTTTTGAATTCCGATCACATTTATTAAACTTAGATAACTTTTCTTCAATTTTTAATAAATTTTATTGAAATTTGTAATTAACTGTAAATTAAAATGACTAAAAAAAATTTAGTTTTGATAAATTTTAATAAGTTTCGATAAACCTTTCTAGTTTTGATAAAGTTTTTTTTTTTAATTAGATTTTTGCCTAAATTATCAAGAAATTATATGCACTAATTTTTTTTTTGATATTTCCGGTATTTACGGCTCTTACAAGTTGGACTCAATGTCATCGTTTAAATTTTCTCCTATAGCTCTTATTGTAATTGATCGATACCAAAGAGAATTGAAATAAAATATTAAATTGATGGAGTAAATCTTGGAAGGTACGAGAGCAGAGGTTACCGATCAAAAGTAGGCTATTATTTTACTAACCGTCTCATGGCTCGAATTGTAGCGCAGTGTTCGCCGCCAGAAAGATTTTGAAAAACGCTGCAGATCTAATAACGTTATGTCCGCTTTTACTTCCAACGTTTCCAATACTTATTTATCAACAAAATTAATGAATAAATAAAAAGCAACGCCGGAGATTAATAGATCCAGTATTTGACTTTAATGAAGTGGGCGATCTAATTGAAAATGTGGTTTGAGTGCGGCTATCACTCGCCTATCGATGAACGAGATGAGTCGGGATGAAGAACAAACTCGAAGGCTAAGAAGATTAAAAGGTAATGGGACTTGGAGTATCTTTCTATTATTTAGTTTGCCTCGCCACTTAAATCGTCACGTGTGATGAGTGCGAGTCTAGACGTTTCACCCAATGGCTCTAATTAATCCTCTTCGCATCCGCGCACACGTCACGAAACCTCATTTTCTTCTTTAAAATCATTATAATGTATTAAAACTAATAGGGAAGGGTGGTGGTGGTCATCGGGGATCAAACTTTTCTTATTATGAACCAATTAATTTCCACTTAAATTTTCCTATTAATAAATGCAAGCTTTAAGAATTTATGCAATGTTTTAATACGATAAAACTCAAGTGAATTTGACTTAAACGCAAAATAATAAAAAATTAATTGAATTTAGCTCCGCCCATTTGTATATTGTCTGCTGCGTTACCTACTATGTACATCTAGACCTCGATTTAAAATTTGAAACTAGTATTTTTGGAGCAAAGAGCCCATCTATTGGTAATTTAATACCTTACATTAAAAGTTTACAAAGTACTAAAGTCTAACCTTTTCATTTATGAGCTTAAGGCTTTTTTAATTGTGAAAAAAATTAAAGTTTTCATTTTTCGCTCAAGAGATAAAATTACTAAAATGTCAGAAATCAAACAAAAAAAAAATTGGAAATTCGTGTAAACATAGGAAATTATTTTATTATTTCTTAACGAAAATTTTATTGGAAAAAAGAAACTTTTTTCACTTGTCGAGATAGACAGGTTGTTTATTGAATATTAAAATAATGACATAAGCAGTAGTTGTCAGATTTAATTAGAGAATTTTTTAAAACAAAGGTTTAATAAACGTGCTTATTGGCAAATTCGTAAAAATGTTTATAAACGTTTGTAAAAATGATCATTTGATAATAATTTTGAAACGTTTATTATCCCCAAAACGTAATAAAAGTCTTTACAAACTTTTATAATTAAATATTTTCGCTATTTTTAAAAAGAAAAGGTTTACGGGAAAGTTGAATAATCGTGAAACAATTTTTACAAACGATACCTGTAAAAGTCGAGTTTGGCCTTCTATTCGAAAAAAACACAACTTGTTATTAAAGAGTTTTTAACTAATATAGTTGAAGTAATTTACTTGTTCTACTTCTTAAATATTTGTTATTTCTTTAGTTAAAGATTTTTCATAGAAGATTTTCAGTAAGGAACGGAGTTTTGATTATCAAGAGTTTGCGCAAAAACATTCCTTATTTTATTTTTCTAGTTACTTTAATTTTTGACTACCGGTATGAATTATTACACGCAATCCATAAAAAAATTAGCTATACAGTACTTTTAACAATATAAAAATGTACCGTAAATCAAAAAAAAAAAATTATCCAGAAATATTTTATAAATAATAATGATCCCCCAAAAAAAGGTCAATTTTAACATGATTTTATATTCAGTAAAATTTCTACGTAAGACCACCTCTGTTTGGAGACCATCTCAAATACATTCTTCCGATTTTCCCCTGTTTATGCATTTCTAATAGTAAAGCACCTCTACTACAAGACGGCGAAATTCTAGTCAAAAATATTCTATCCGCAAAATTACAATATAATAAATTTTTTTGGAAGACCACTTTTAATTGTCCCCAACTGTGGTGTTGAAATGGAGGTTTTACTATAGTTTTTGGCTCGCAATTGGCCGACTTTTTTTTTGGAGGGGGGAACATATTAAAGATTCAAAAATGAGATCTGTTTATAATTATTAAAAAGTGAAATAGAGTTTTGCCTATTACAACATCCGAATAATTTACACATTTTTTTCACGTTTTACGCCACAAGTTTCGTAAAATGTACCAAAACTCTATTAAAATAAGGTGAAAAGAGTGGCGTTCTTTTTTTTTTTTTTTAATTAGAGCATGTTAGCCAAATATTGATGGCGTGTGGTAACCTCAAGCCAATCTCTGTTTCTAAATCTCAATTTTTATTTCCAAAATATCTTCATTTTTTTTCTTTATCTTAAGAACATCTTTCGTTAAGAAATGGCCTACAGCGCCATCTGCTACTTACAATATTCACCCCATTTAACCTAATAATACCACCTCTTCTTTATTCTCCTTTCTCAGTTAATAATACATGTCAAAAACTAACTTTTAATAACAACAAGAATAAAAAAAAAAAAAACAGAAACAGAAACGAGTAGAAAAGTGGAAATTGATTGTGATACAGAAATGATATTGTCTTTATTTTTTTCACATTATTTTCAATCAAGTCAATATTTACAGTACTACCAATATTTTTTATTATTATTTTTTTGGGTATTTTTATTTTTTAGATTTTTATTTGTCGACTAAAAGTATAAGTCTGTTGTAACTCTGTTGTATTTTTTATTTTATTTTATTATTATTTAATTGCCTCCACAACAAAATTAAGTCTAGCTTACAACGCTGTACAATAAAATGAACCTGAGTCGGTTCAAAGAGTAATAAATAAATACAGTATGTTGTATTGTTGTACTAACACATACCGAGAAATTCTTTAAAACTGATGCGTTTATTATTACGTAGAATCTCGTTATTGTTGACGTTTCCATTACGTTGAACATTTAGTTCAACTGAAAATTTCGTTATACCAAAAAGTTTATTACCGTATATAGAGAATTTCGTTATTCCGTAGTTAGAATTTCATTGCACCGTATTGAGTTACTTCGTTGAATTAAAAATTGTGTTTTGCTAAAGATTTCTTAGTACCATACTGAAAATCTCACTCTGCCACTTATAATCGCAGTACATGTACTGAGAATTTCATTTTATTAAAAATTTTGTTGCATTTCGATTTTTATTGTACAGTATTTAGAAATGAATTTTTTCCCTATAGTTTTCAGCGTTTTAAGTTTTAACCGTATGAATTAGTTTTTTTCTTTAAATTTTCGTTATTAAGATAAGACTTTTTTTTTGGAGTTTTTCGTTTTCGTTTAACCGCTTTTATCTTGAACCACTATAAGAGATTGAGTGTGAACGGTGAAGCGATGGAGTGCTCGGTGCAATGTAATAGAAATCTACTGCTGCTGCTATAGTCTTTTTCGTTCTCCACAAAGCAACAACAACAATAATAATAATACACGAGTGTGTAGTTTTGGGTGGTAGTGGTTGTGATAGAGGAGAGGTGAAGCCCTTGAAGATCATTCAATCCAATGATGATGACGATGGCCACACAACCCATCTCATCCATCACAATGAAAAAGGGAAAAGAAAAAAAAAGAACAAACAAACAAAAATGTTTGCTGCGGTTTTCTTGTACAAAAATTCTACAAACAGGAAGTGATATTCCAGGTAATTAAAGTGGCGCCGCCTATGATCAAAATGGCTGTTTGCTCTTAAATTTTTAAGTTAATTTAGGACTTAGTGGTTAATTTAAAATTTAGTTATTAATCTAGGATTTAATGGTTAGTTTAAAATTTAGGTATCAATCTAGGATTTAATTAGATTTAGTTATCAAATTTAGGATTTAATTAGATTTAGTTATCAAATCTAGGATGTAATTAGATTTAGTTATCAAATTTAGGATTTAATTAGATTTAGTTATCAATACTAGGATGTAATTTGATTTAGTTATTAAATCTAGGATTTAATTAGATTTAGTCATCAATACTAGGATGTAATTAGATTTATTTATCAATTTAAGATTTAGTTATTAATTTAAGATTTCGTTATTAATTTTGAATTAAGATTTAGTTATTAATTTTGAATTAAGATTTAGTAATTAATTTTGAATTAAGATTTAGTAATTAATTTTGAATTAAGATTTAGTTATTAATTTTGAATTAAGATTTAGTTATTAATTTTGAATTAAGATTTAGTTATTAATTTTGAATTAAGATTTAGTTAT
>JAQGAY010001120.1:0-16461 GCA_034698085.1 Polydesmus angustus | reverse complement strand
TGACAATTGTTGACAAGGGGGGGAGGGGGGGTCCAAAATTGCCTAAAAATTGTTGACATAATTAATGGATCTCCCCTAATAAAAAAAATCAGGTGAGTCAACATAAACGTATGTGCTCATAAAACTTGAATTAAACTTTAATGTAAATTATGAGAAAAATTTCAATTAATTAATAAATTTAATTACCGTATTATAACTTACGGATTTATAAATACCCAAACTTCATTCGCGGTACATTTTTAAATAAGAATGCAAATCAGCTGTTAACCGGAAACGGCATTCGTCTGCTCTTAATCTTTGGCGCCATTTATTTTGCGCCTTATTTGTCTTTGAGTAATAGTTTCGTCGCGCGATATAATTCAAGTGAAATTGCCATAATCTTTGAATTTTGTGAGCTTTTTGTGGTAGTTTTCAGACTATAAACAATGGCAAAAGTTCACGTGTGCAACGTAGTTGTTTTGGATAACCCATCCGCTTTTTACAATCCTTTTCAATTCGAAATCACATTCGAGTGCATCGAGGACCTCAAAGAAGGTATTATTATCATAGTAACAATAATAATCTTCAAATTCCTTCTTATTATTTGTGTATGAAATATTAATATTTAATATACGTACATGCGTTTTTTGTAGATTTAGAATGGAAAATTATTTACGTTGGTTCCGCCGAAAGCGAAGATTACGATCAAATTTTGGATACAGTATACGTTGGTCCAGTACCTGAAGGCCGGCACATGTTTGTTTTTCAAGTATTGGGATTGAGTATTTTTTGGGCTCATATTGAAAGTTTATTCGTATTAATTTTTATTATAATAATGATTAGGCAGATCCGCCGGACCACAGCAAAATCCCCGTGGCGGATGCAGTTGGCGTGACTGTGGTTTTATTAACGTGTTCGTATCGAGGCAAAGAGTTTATTCGAGTCGGATACTACGTCAATAATGAATATACAGACCCAGAACTGAAAGAAAACCCTCCTACCACTCCTCAATTTGAAAAAGTATTTCAAAATTTTGTTTCTTACTGGTTAGTTTTTCGTTATTTACTTTATATTGCTATGTATAGATGCAAAGAAATATTTTGGCTACGAGTCCCAGAGTCACGCGCTTCAAGATCGATTGGGAAGATAATCCAGGAGATGAGAACGTTCCACCCATGCAAAATAGTGATTCGAATCAAGCCCCAGTCATAATTCAGGATAACAATTGTTTTTCGGAAGCACCTTTAAAGCCAAATCTAGATTTAAATTATTCCAACATGGACATATCTACGTGAAGAAGAAGTATCGAACGATCGTTATTAAAACTACGGTATTATTATGATTAATATTATCAAATAACTCTTAAGAGTTGTTTGCGAAAATAATTATGTGTTCAAAGTTTTTGGAAAAAAGAAAAAAAAATGGCTCATATTTCTTCTTCTGTTTTTTTAAATTAATTTATCTCGCAGGATACATATTATTAAGAAACTCTGTCTTATACGAAACAATTTTGAAATGTCAATTTTATAGTAATACGACAACTTCGATAATAATTATGTATTCAATTTGAAAGAAGAAAAAACTATTTAAACATAATTATAGGCCACTCAATGGTATTATTTTGACATACAAAAAAAGTTCTTTACGTCAATAAAGCCATTTTGATAAAAATGTAAATTTTTTTCTTTTTGTATTTTGAATAAATGTAATTATCCCAATTTATGAATTCAACCGAGTTTTTTTTGTTTAGATAAAAAACTGTGGAATTTATAATATTGTAAGTTTAAAAATTTTACTCAGCCCTTCAGCAACTTTTGTTTGTAATACCTGGAATTATTTCGTTTCTACTTTTTATTTATGATCATTAATAGATTTAGATTCATCGGTTGATCTGTACAGTTTTTTTTGGTTTAATCATTGATATTTCAATACCGCATCAATAAAACGTCCGATTTGATCAAAATAACAAAGTTTTTGATTGACAAATAAATTGTGAAATCTTATCATAAAAATGTGCGCAATTTTTGTTCGCGGGTGTGTCGTCAAAATTTGATAAACAATTAATAAGATGCGCATTATTATCATTTATATTCGAAAATTACATAATTATTACAGTATCATGCGAATATAAAATTTGACTTTATATTTTTTTTAATAGTTTTTATCAGCATAGAAACACAGAAATAATTTAGAAATCACGTGTATTTCTCATTAAATTTTATTTTTTTTCAAATGGTTTTTTTTTTATCTCATTCGCTGTCAAAAAAATAATAAATGAGCCATCAATTTGATTAGCGAGCATGCGCAGTGTATTTACAAATAAAACACTGACGTCACGCATGGGTGGAGCTTTAATGTTACGTGCGAATAGTATTTTGTAGTTGCAGAAGTAATGACTAGCTTTCTATCCGCACGCAGATTTTTTATTGGCACAAATTTATTCATTATGAACTTGATAAAATTCAGCAGTTACGAGTCAAAAGATGTCAGCGTCGAACGTCTTTATTTATCGATTTATTCGGATTTAGTTTCTAGCAAATAAAAGAAAAAAACATTTCGGAAACGCCAACATTCATAAACTCTCTAATGTAACGCGAGTGAATGTGTCTCGATGTTTCATCTTTTGACAGTTTTCGTTTTAATATTCAAACAAATTCTCAACTTTTCCGCACAAGATGGATGCCAACCACATTGCATTTCACACCTTCGTTGGAGTTCTCGGAACCAACCTAAGATAATATAACGAGTCAACCTAAAGAAACTCTTTTGATATTTATATATTATATTAAAAAAAAAAACAATACTTCGTAAGTACGTAAAAAAATTTTAATTCGTAATTTTCATATTTGGTTATTTCTTTAGTATAAATCGCCCCACCCACACGAGATAGTTTTACCGCTTTGCATGAAACAGCTGTAACAAGGATTTCAACTAAATTTTTTTTTTTTAAAAAAAAGACCTTGATTAAATTATAAGTCTTTTTAGGTATTATAGTAGGTGCAATTACGGTTTGTAAGCAATGGATTTGAATATTATTAGCAGCAACCTATATTATTTTTCGAAAGTCAAAACATTTTCATTTTTTTTCTTTTCGTTTAAAAGTTTTTTTACAGCTCATTTTCTCTTTTCTATTCATTAAAACACAATAAATATAGGTTGTATTTACAGCTATATACTTAGACCGTGACCTTATTATTCTTTTTTTTAAGATTATTTATATTTTTTAGAGGGAGAAAGAAAGAAAAAAAAGAAATGTACCGGTGTAATTTGTATTAAGGTTACCTTGACCACCTGATCGAATTAAAATTCATGACTGCGTTTTCTACGGCGAATTCGTTAAAATCAACGGTTTTTTCGAGTTGAATTTATAATTACTATACGATCGATAAAAATTATATACGTTTGAGAAATGGGTATTTTTTTAAACACTCTCGGAAATATCTGAAAACATGTTTTCAAGTTCTTTTTTTATTTATTTATTTAAAATTTTCCAACGGTTTTTAATTTAATTATCTTCCTTGTTGTTTCAAGATCTTTCTCAAGATAAAAATTAGCATTTTGCTGCGATATTTATTTAAAGAAAACGTGATTATAATTTCGTTTATAATTCAAGATAAACTTAATTTGAAATTCTTAAACTCAACAATTTGCTATTGAAAAAGTTGGCGCAGTTGAGGAAAAAGTATTTTTAACCCCATTTTATTGCTCAATTTGTTTCAAATTCTTTTAATTTTTTTTTTAATAAGTTTTGTTTTTGCTTATGGAATTTTTTTAAAGAATTTCAAAGTTAAAAGTATCCCAAAATTACTCTTCAACATCCGATTTCAATTTTGTTTTTATGTTTTTTTGGAATTAATTATATCTTTTTTTTTTAGTTTGTCTTGAACTTATTAAAATTTACGAGCAAGTGCGTAATAGAATAAATATTATGTCGTTGTTAAAGTTTTTGTTTTTAAAGAGGACGACGTTCTTCTATTATTCTCGCGACTGTTTGTAAAAATCGCTATTTATATGCTAACTTTATGGATGTTTACAGGAAATGTGAATTTCCTTTCGGAATGAGAATTATTTTTTCTTTTTCTTGTTCTGATTGCTGTGGTAAAAGATTTTTCTAGGTTGTTTGAAATTCTCAGATTATGACGAATGGAGTGTGGTGTGGGGGATCGAGCGATGAAGGTTTTTCTGAGATTAATTAAACGTGACAGTGGGGTGAATATATAGCAGGAAAAATTATTAATATTTACGGTTATGAACGGAATAAATAGAAAGGATAGGGAAGTGAGGTTTTTAACCTTTTTTTTTTTTTTTCATTTATTAAACTGATTTGTTTATAATTTTCTATCCACTTGAGATACGACCAGATACTGTAAATACAGTATAATCACTTAAAATTTAATGATCTAATTCTAAGCTATGAGTATGAGAGCATTCTATTTCTTGAACTTCTTTGACTATTTAACACGATTTGAATTTATTGACTTTAAAAAATTTAAAGAAGTTAGGACGAGTTATATATTTACAAACAATTGGTTTTTTTTATTATTATGTATTTTAAACAAATTTTTTTTTCTTTGTGATTTCTAGGTTAAACGTATAGTGAATTCTCAGAAGAAACGAAAAATGCTCCAACAAATTTTAGACGCTATGTATATTGAACCGGAGCTTCTCGCTCAACTCAGTGAAGACGATCGAAATCTTTTGCTGCATAAGATGCGGGTGGAACAAGTGAGGCGGTGGAAAGATTGGCAAACCGAAGTGGAAAAAGAAGAAAATGCCAGGAAAAAACCCAAACTACCGCCGAAACCAGGTGCCGAAATTTTCTTAAATAAATATTTATAATCGTAAACAAACCATTTTTCTTATCAGTAAATATTTTTTGTTAAGGAAGTAAACGAGTCAAATTTTTACTGGGTACCGATGGGAATCCCTGGACTTGGGTAATTGACGATGAGATCCAAGGCGAGGAAAGTTCAAGTCTGCAGGCTAAAAATAATGATTATATATCCGCGGCAAAACGATTGTAATTAATTTGTTGATTCAAAAAATATTATATATAGCTCTACATAATTTTTATTTTACTTTTAAAATTTTCAGAGATGGTCTAACGATAAGTTCTCCTTCGACGAAAAGAAAAGAATTGTCTTCGAATCGTTCGAATTGCGGAGATAAATTGCGGCAGTTAGATGCGGAGAGTGAAGAAGCCGAGGATAGAGAGGTTCAAGCTGTACTTACTCGAGCTAAACGTTTGGCTCAGATGTGGGAGAAAAGAGAAGCTAAAGAAAGAGCGGACTTTTTGAAGAAAAAACAGGATAAGGTTTAATCAATAATGAATATTACGATATGTTAAAACTATAGATTACAACATTTAATTTTTTTTTTTGTATTTTAGAAATCTGGAAATGCTGTCGTTAGTGAGACGAAAGTACAAGGTGACGTTGCCCCTGAAGTAAAACAAGCTTATGCTCAACTGAGAAATACTCAGAAAAATGCTAACGAATTGCAAGATAGCATAAGAAAAACTCTGGAAAATGGAGACTGCGAAAATACTGAGAATGGTTTGTTGATTTTTTTAAAAATTTATTTCTTGATGCATTTTATTTGAATTTAACGTCTTATTTACTAAAGATAAGAAAAATGATCGTGAAACAGGAAAGCAAATAAGAGAAATTGCGAGGAAAGCCAAAGAAGAGTTAGAAGTAAATTTGAGTAGTCAGACCCCGTCGTCGGATTTAATCGCGAATAATAATTACCGGAATCTATCAAATGCCAGTACTGCTCGTACAGCAACCCTTCAAATAACGAGGTAATCAATTTTCTCTGGGAGAATTTAGTTTCCGGAAAGAATTAAATTTAATTAATATTTTTAGAACAAAGAATAGACCTGGAAAGCCACCTTCGAAAGAAGCAATTATCGAATGGTTCCGAAATGAGGAAAAGCCTAGAGAAGCCGGTTTAGATCCTATTACTAACACAGTCGCTCCTTGGTTTCATGGTTATTTTCAATTGAAATTGTGTTTTTTTATAAACAATAATAAATTATATGGTTGTTAGGTTTAATCAATCGCCAAGAATCGGAAGACTTATTGAAGAATTCGAGGGCCGGTACGTTTTTAGTTCGGTTTTGTGAGCGAATTTGGGGTTATGCAGTTTCCTATCGCGCGGATGACAAATGTAAACATTATTTAATCGACGCTTCAAACGCTCATTATCAGTTCCTCGGCGAGGGTTCTATGAAGTTTTGCAAGTTATCAGATCTTATTCGTTATCATCAAGTAAACGCTTTTTCATGTTTAATGTGTATTATATATATTTTAAATTGTAGGTGTTAACATTCACTTTTTTTATGTAAACAGGTTCAGCCAATTACTAGTTCAGGCCGCGATTGCCTTGTAACACCTTGTCCTAATGCCAACACAGAAGATATTTATAACATACTTTTTGCGTAAACATTCCAAAAGTATTTTACTAACAACATTTTTTTTATATATTCTAATTATTATTTTCTGAAGTGATATTTGCAAAACAACCTTTATTTTCAAAAAATAGATAGGGACCATTGAATACCTCCGTTTGTATGAGCGGTCATCTGCCTTTGTAAAATTGATATTGCAATCATCATAATATTTTGTATTTTATAAAAATAAAAAGAAATTTAGATATTTTAAATATGGATTATCTTAAAATATGCTCGTAGAAATGTTAAATAATTATTGAAAATTGTGTATGTCTAAACTTATATATTGGTGTTATATTTGCATTGACACCTTTTTAGCTATGTAAATAAAAGAGCATAAATTAGTCATTATTTTGTTGCTTTTATAATAATAAGAATTATTTTATAGATGGGAGTCAAAAGTCGGAAAAGAGAAACAAATTGCATTTGAAGACCATTTTATTTTTGTAAGTGTTGACATAAAATAAAATGATGAGCTTTGTTATTTTAAAAAGATTCGTAGTAATTTCCTTGTTCATAAAATAATTATTACGGTATTCTCATAGTAATTATGATTTTATTTTGAGGAATTCCATTGGCAATGTAACAACAAAATTATTATATCTATAATCTATGAAGTAAAGTTTGGATCAAAATTACAGTTCACGAAAAGTTCGCTTTCGACGTCCATTGTTTTAATTTTGTCTTAAACTGCGTTTCATAGACTACGTGATCAACTTGGATGGCGGGTAATATAATGAATGTGATCGCGAATATAAAATCGGTTTTAGTTTGTGATCGGAAACGTTTTATTATTTAATGTACGAGTATTAAGAGTTGTGTCAGCGTTATAAAGAAGCGCAGATAGATCTCCTACTGTAGATTCCTGCAATAATTTGGTAAGTTCAGTAAACTAAGCCTATAGGCCTACTTTATCACCATTTTGCGGAATCAACTTGACAATGTCATACTCGTATACTCCGAACTGTAAGTCTGTAACGTAATGATATAAAATAACATCGCAATGTCTTTGGGATAACACCATTCAAAACCCTTAGAGATATTAATTAACAAACTAATTTAAATTACCGTAACGAGATTTCAAAAGATTGCAACTTTGAAATTGATGTTTGTACGTATCGGCTACGCACGTCAACTTCAAAGTTGCAATTTTTCGTTTAGCAACTGGAAAATTAATACTTTAATAATATTGCAAGCGCGCATTTGTTTTGTTTTTCTTAGGAGACAAAAGCCAATTTGAAATAATTAATAGTAAGGTCGTACCCTGTAGGATACAATGTTCATACAACGAGTGTAGGTGCAATATTATTATTATTACTGTAGGCGAGAAATTCCTCATTTTGTGTTTACTTTTTTTTTTTTTTTTGAAAAAAAACCAATTTTATTTTACGAAAATTAAGTTTCATAGTTAGTAACAATAATTGTTTAAAAAATATATGTGTATAATTATTATATTAATAATATAAAACGAGCAGCAGCTATTATGATCGAGCATTCGTATGAGCATACATGTCATGCAGCGCAGTCAGCGTTGTCATTATTTTTATCATTATAAAATCACATAAAAGCATAATAATTATTAGAGCTATAATAATACATGAGTAGAATACATCTTTTTCCCTTACGACTCGACGTTTAAAGTCTTGGAAGAACTCAGTTCTTTCAAAATGTTGGAACTGAAGTTGGCCACGATTCTTTTTTCTCCTACTCGAATGGGTCGGAATTTTTCAACGTGACGGAAAGTCTCTCCAGGTTGAACCGTTCTTTTAAAAAAATACGTTCGAAATTAAAACTACAGTATTAAAAAAAAGCTACAAAGAGAAAATTACCTAATTTTAACTGTCCTTGGTCGTGCGATTCCTGTTCCTTCGAACGTAAAATGTCCTTCGTGCAGAGCTCGTTTTAATGGGTTGGTGAAAGTGGCCACCATTTCAAATTCTTGTCCCAGTTTCACAGATCCGCTCACCTTTTATTTTTAAAAGAAAAATATATTATTAAATTTTTACAGATGGTACGGTATTAATTTTTATTACTTCGAGCTCTAATTTAGGTGTTTCGACCGCGAAATCATCTTCTTCAGTCCACGTTTGTTTCGTTTCTCTGACAATAGCTATAGCGTATATTTTCACCAAAGAATAATCAACCAGTTTGTCCAAATAATCTTCATCTTTGACATTTATCACCAATGTTTCCTCTAGAAATGCAGCGTTTTGAGATAAAAGGCATAATAATAGTTTTATTTTTATTTAATGTTAACTTACTTTGTTTAGGTTCTAAAGTGAAGGTCTGTTCTACTTTTTTAATTTTTTGGGCTTGAACACCTGTGTAATAAACACTGGATGTGGACAATATGGCGTAAATCGTGCGTTGTTCATCACTCTGGTTCTGTAAGATGAACAAATAGGTGATATTTTAATTAACTTATGTGAAATTAATTGTAAATGTTTCGAGGGAAGATAAAGGGATGAATTGACAATGGGATAATTTTTGATAAAATTAAAATGAAAGTAATTTATTTTTTACCTCAATCTGCACTTTGATGCTAAATGGATCTCCGATGCTGATTTTGTCAATTTCTTCGAGATCGAAGACGACGTCGTGAGCTTCATCTTCTGGAAGATCGTAAATGTGTCCTAATCCTCCTGCTCTAGCAGCGTTCATCATCGTTAATCGTTCGGCCTCGCTACCTAATATACGGTAACAACCAAATCTCTAATTAGTTGAGATTTTAAATTTTTAACGAGAGTGGAAAAATACCTTCGGGGCTTTTGTATTGCGCTATGATATCGACCGCATCAGAATCTCCTTCGTCGTCGAACGCACCAACTTTTTTAGTATAAATTCCTCGTCCAACACTGGTTTAATTTATAAAATATAAATTAATACAAAAAAAAAAATAAGGAAATGTATGGGAGTTACTGGTATTTGTTGTTTCTCATCTGTCGATATCCAAATTGGTTTTCGTTGTCTTCTTGCCAGTGAATAACATCAGCGTTGACTTCTGAGAACAAGAATTGAGTGTCGTATTGGAAGCCAATTTCTCCTCGGATGATAGCTACCAAGGAAGCTGGGCCAGCTTGATATACATCTTTAAAAAAAATAAAAAATGAAATGTAAGCTTAGAATTATTATTGAGATGTGTTTGTACCTTCGCTAGCTTCTTGCGGAGTGGCGTCAATTGCCTGCCAACCTCCGTAGCCGATGGGAAGATCGTGTCTGGCCATCCACACATCATTCCAAACGTGATAGTTCCTTAGATAAATAAAAGAAAAAATTAAGGTTATAATTTTGTAAAAAAAACCCAACAAAATCGTTTAATTTTGTATGCATACCAGATGGAGTCGGAAGTTTCACCATCAAGAACGTCTCCTTTTCCGTCAAAAAATTTATCGATAGTGAGAGTTTCATCGGTATCGTGAGCCGAAACGAAGTTGGTTACACTGCGGCAAGGAATGCCAAGAGCTCGGCAAACTAAGAAATGCCAAGATTTTTTTTATTGTAATATTTTATAAAATAAGAATTGATATATTTTGCGGTCTTACTGGTGGTGGTTACACCGGAGAAGACCCAACATTGTCCATATTTCACTGGTTTTCCGCCACTGGTCATGAATTTTTCGATGATTTTGAGACTTCCGGTCCAATCCCAAGGTGCTACTCCGTCTTCGTACTTTCCATCCCATCTTCCTTCTAACACTCCGTTATCGTCAAGATGATTTACCTGCAATTTAAAGGACAACAGTATTTAGAATTTTAAAGATGATTTTTTTATGTTTAGAAGTGAAAAAATAAATGGTGCTTACAGCTGCTGAAATGGCTCTCGCTACTTTCACTACATTTCCCCGAGAGGCGAAATCTAATTTGCTCAATTCGAGGATGAAAACGCAGCATGGCAATACAATGTCATCGAACTACATCGAAAAATATTAATATTTTTTTTTCTTTTTACATTGTTTTTGGGAATGCATAAAGAAAGAAACTAACTTGTGCGTAGATCCATCTTCGACCACGAGGTTTATTAGCTGCTCCGACATACACTTTTCCAACATCACTCAACACATATTCATCTCGCTCTTCCTTATTAGATAAGTAAACGGCATCCTCTGTTCAAAAAACATAAAATATTACGTCAGCCAATTTTTATGCTTATTTATTTATTATTTTTTTTTAGCAATTATTGAGAAATCTCATCATACCTTTGCACCAAGGATTGAAAATTATATAAATGCTTTCTTTGCAAGAAAACTTTTCAGGTTTATCCACTTTTCCTTTTAAGCTGCTCGAAACTTCACATTTCCATAGACCGACGCAAACTGTTGCTGGGATATTTATCTATTTCGGAAAAAATTAATTATTATTGAACATGTAAACGACTTGATTTACGTGGTGTTACATTTTCAATGTCATGGAAATATTTTTTTGTTGCCACGTATATGGTTTATTTTGGAAATGTAAAAATAGGTTTGTTTATTGCAGTCTGTTGAAAATAGAAAAATAATAATTTTTTTAAAGCGATTGTTGATGTATAAATTGTTATTTTACTGATAGATGTTTATAAACCACGTGTGTAAAGCCGAGAAAGGATAAGAGCGTTGATTGCAAAAAGGAATAGAATTATCGAGGGAATTTTAATGTATACAGTATTTTTAGGATCGGGTTAGTTGGATTTTGAGACTTACTTGCAAAGAAATGATTTGGTCTTGATTGCGAAGAAGTTTCACTTCCCATTTGGCTTTCCCTTGGACGAATTCAGGATTATCGCCCACGTTCAATTCTACCTTGGTTCCTTTAGTCACGACCGGATGAGGTCCTATGTCATAAAATATTGTTAATTAATACCTACATAAAAAAAAACACGCTATACGTTTTAAAAGTTTTCGAATAACTGACCGAAACTGAAAGTGAGTTTGAGCTGATCTTTGGCAGGATCGAAATTTCTTTCGGAGTTGAATCTGATGGCGAAATCGAAGGCTTGTCCTCTTCGAAACACCGGATTGGCAGGTTGAATGTTAACCAGCTCGTATTTATCGGTGTGGTGTTCGATGGAATTTTGTTGGGCATAAAATTCAACTGTTTCCACTCTCAAGGGTTTCTCTTCTTGAGAATCGACTAATGTTTACATAAATGTGTGAATTTAAGATTATTATTTTAGAGGAAATTGTATTCGTATGTTTAACCTTCATTCGTTTCGGGTTGGGCAGAATTCTCGCCGAATCTTCGATTGTATTCGAAACGAAGGCGATTGCCCAAACTGCGTACGTAGTTGGTGTAATCTTCGGGAGCGTAACGTGTAACGGCTCTTCCTAAACGGGCGAACGAGCTCGAAGGCACATTATTACCAGACATTCTTTCGGCTTCAGGGAGATATGGGCTGCAAATTTTTAAAAAGTTTAAAAAAGAAACGAGGGGAAAAAATGAGTTTTCTATAATTAGTGTTTTGTGGTACATGTAATGGCGGAGTGAGCCTAGCGTCTGCGCTGTCTCAATTGATTTAGTAAACTCTTAATTTTGAAGGATAATGCATTGGGCGAATATAAAAGGGGTTATTGTTATCTGGTATGGAGAGAGGGTTGAGCTAGGGGATCTACGGATGATTTCCGTTTAGCAAAAAAATTCCTAAGATAATAAGAGAAAGCGAAAAAAAAAAAAAAAAAAAATTGTATTACGAAACTGGCGTGATTTATTATTTTTCTATTTGGGACCTTGTTTTTCTTCGGTTCAAAGCAAAATACCGACCGAAACAAATTAAGTGTTATCTTTAAACGAAGAAGAAAAAAAAGAGACTATTAGTGACAGCCGACATGGTGGCGTTGTGTAAACAGTTCATAATGACTTCTTTAAATATATCATTAGAATTAATTTTTTTATTTATTTTAAATTAGTAAATTTAATTAAGTTTTAATTTGAATTTAGACCGAGTTGGGGATTTTTTTTTTTGGGTTTTTTTTAATGTATCCGCAAATGACGCCAGATACTGAGGTTAACTAGTCTTTATTATTTTTTAATTAATTATGTCTCTAGAATCTAGATGAATGATAAGTTAACTATAGTCGGTCGTTGCAAAAATAATAATAATAATTATGCAAGTCTGGCAGATATTTACTTTTGATATCGTGTGACTCTTCCGGACACTTGTTTCAGCTTTTTTTTTTATTATTATTATTTGCACTAACGCACTTGCATTGTAGGTTTGCTCTCAATGTACGTGTAACTTGTTATTTGATAGCGCATAATGATGATAGTCCATAGATTAATAAACTTTTATTGGATAAAAAAAATTGTAATTTATTTTTAAACCGGTTGCTTAAATTGTTATCAATAAAACCGGCAAAAGAACAATTTTTTTATCTATTAACTTCTAACTTTGCTATAATTTTTTTTTTTTTTTTTGTAAATTTTATTTAAGTTTAAACATTTTGCTTGCTAAAGTTTTTTGTTTTGTTCTTTTTTAAAAGAATTTAATTGTTTTTAAAAAAATTATTTTGATTTGATTGCATAAAATAATTAACCTAAATCGCAATTGTGACTTAAACAATAGATTTCTGGTTATTTATTATTTTGGACAATTAAAGCCTAATAATTTTTTAATATTTTGTTATATAACTTTTAATATTACCGGTATTATTAGTTTGATACAATTTAACTTCTATGCTTGAATGAAATATTTGAAAGTTATGACGAGCATTGATATTTTACTGTATTATAAAGTATAATAATTATCATTCATAAAATAAATAAATGAAAAAAAAATACTTACTACGCTTTAGAAGTGACAGAAGTTGAGCAGTTGCTTGAAAAATGTGAGATGAATTGAAGATGATTTGAGTTTTTATTTAGTTTAATCCCCGACGTGTCACGTGGTTTGTGACGCTGGTTTGTAATTGGTCGAGCGACTTGTGCAAGACACTTCGGAATACACTACTACGTCTATAGTATACAGTCAGCTATTACAGTTAACGTAAATGTGAGGAAATGTCCCAATTTTTTTTTTATTTTTTCAACGTCAATGTAATGAAGTCAGAATCTCCGTTTTCTCTGAATTTCTTCGTTGCGCTTTCTATGATCACGTCTAGTTATTTCCGGTAGATTCAGTATGAGCACGATTAAGTGAGCAATATTTCTTTTTTTTTTCGTCTATTTTTATATATGTCTTAATTTTTCTTTTTCTGTTACGTAAACGAACTGTAACATCATTGCGCATTTCTTGAGAAAAAAAATTTCCAGATCGACCCTGCCTATTAATGACCTCAATTTAATGACCAAAATTGGAACAAAAAAAAAATATTTTTTTAAAATGAATATTATAAATAAATAATTAAAACTTTCACGAGTCCTCCAATAAATTGAAAAGTTACGTGAGGGGAATAATACTCATCATATTACATAGAGGGGAGTTCGGGAATTACGTGACTTTAAATTTGAAATTTAAAAAAGAACAAGTGTTTTTTTTATAAAGGGATGGCGCCTTCAAGGGTCAAGGTTAAATCAATTTCCACCGGCGTTTTGATCAAAATACGTCGCTCATAATCATAAATTATATTATTAATCGGGTTTAGTTCAACAAATTCCAACTCCACCTTTTTTTCTACCTTGATTTGCACGATTTTAAATTAGGTAATTAATAAGGGGGAAAAAAAGACCTAAAACAAATTATTAATTAGATGTATCGATTAATTCGCGATTCTGACAGCTTTTAATAAGAAATCGTGGCTTTGTTTATTTATTTGACCAATGTTGTGTTTTCTGAATTGAGAATGCTACTACACGGACTATAGGTGTCCAACTGAGAACTAAAGTATGGCGGAACTCAAAAGAGTTCTTTTGAGACGACCTCGAAACAGCTTATAACAAATCTAGCAATTCAAAGAAAAAAACAATATAAAAATTAACGATTCACGTTTATGGTCATTAAAATTCATATTTATATTTTAATTTATGGTTTTTTGTACTTAGATCTGAATAGCGTTGTAAACAGAATTGGCGTCTTACTCGCCCATTCTACCATCTGAAGAAATACAAAAAAATAAAATAGGAATAAAGTGAATTACAATATAGAAAAAAAATTTAAATTCAATCGAAAATATTACGTAAAAAGTTTATTTTTACGTTTTGAATTATTCATTCAATAATTTTTCAATATTTATTATGATGCGGTAACTTATTGTTTGAATTTCGTCGGAATGTTTTTCTATTTGCCAATTACATTTTGTTTTTGGTAATAATAATGCTTATAAATGTGCTCATTAGTTGTATTTGCCTTAGTAGTGTAGTCGACAAGTGCCGTCAGATATTTTAACATAAATCAAACATGCATTAAAATTGAGAAAAAACAAACGTTCGTTAGTATGACGTACACGAACTTTTTTTAATTGGTATTTTTTTTTTATTTAAAAAAATTGAAATTCTTAATATAATATTTATACTTAAAATTAAATCGAAAGTAATAATTATAGGGGAAACATTTTTCGAGATTGAAATTAATACTTAGGAGTAAAAATTAATTCTTTTAGACAAATTGTTTAGTAATTTTTTAAAAAAGAAAAAAAATTATTTTTTGCCTCTATAATCTAAAATCAGTTGAATTAATATTATTATGTTGAACAAAGGTTATGAGGAAGTTTATATCAAAATATAAATGAAAGACAAATTATGATTATTGCTACAAGGCTACAAAAGCACGGATATTAGTTGGTCGATACCTCTATAGACTATGGTAAAAGTTAGGAAACATTATTTTAAATGATAAAGATAGAAAAAAGGTAGTTGTGCCTCTTTAGTATGCAATATTTGTTTCTTATTAAATAAGAAAAAGCTGCTTAATCATCTTAAGCGATTTACATGCCTTATACAGTACATAATTATGAGGTTTTTGTTTTGAAAAACAATTTTATTTTACCATGGTTTGCAAAGTATAAGCTTATATGAATATATAATTATTAATACGGTAATACAGTGTTAAAACGAGCAGCGGATATTTTGAGTGGGTTCCCACAACCTGGAAAATCCTGGAATGTCAGAGAATTTGAAATGGTCAGGGAAATACTTGGAAAAGTCAGGGAATTTCTTAAATTTGACCTGTAATTTTTAAAAATCTTAATATTTTGTTAAAAAAGTGGCTAAATTTGTCATTTTTTTCAAAAAGATTTTGCTCCTCGCAAGCTTCGTTTTGTTAAAATGAAAGGCACAAAAACGATTTTTGCCACAGGTGCTCCCTACACCACTGACCATTTCAGTATTTTCCTAAAAAAAATCTTTAACTTTCTTAAAAATTATATTAAGCGCGGACGTTATTTGGAGGAGCCGGTCAGAGAGACAGGGGAAAATCTTATTATTTTGTCAAAAAAAGAGCCAGAATTGATTGTTTTTATTAAAATATACGCCGGTTTTAGCGCGGCGAAAAAAGTCTTTAAAATTCAACAAATATTTTATAAAAAGCTTATATTTTGGCTAAAAATGGGTATAGGTGTGTTGTTTTTGCTCAAAAAAAATTCGCGCCTCGCAAGCTCAGCGCTTTTTCTTATTTAACACAAACTTTTTAGGGGGGGAGGGGGAGCGGCGGGTACCCAGAACTTAATTTTGTACTGGGCGCCATGCTCCCCCCTCCCCCCCTTAAAGCTGTGCCATAAAAGAGATACGGTAAAACTTAATTGTTTTATCAAAAAAAGTTTACTAATAATTTTTTCAAGCTACTTTTGTCCAGAAGTGGGGGTGCGAAAATTGTTTTTGTCTCTAAATTTTGGGTTTGACTCCCCCCCCCCACCATTTGCCCCCCATTGGGTTTGCCCTCCCATTTTTATGGTCATGGAAAAATTCAAAAATAACCTGGAAAAAGTCTGGAAAGTCAGGGAATTTCATTCTCAAAAAAATGTGGGAACCCGAAACATGCAACTGGTCAATCAACGCTGTCTTTATTTTTAAAGACTACAAAAGCATAAGAGAGCTTATAACTATAATAATACAGGCGGCCCTCGACTTACGCACACAATTGGTTCCTCAACATTTGTTGAATGTCGAAATGTGCGTAAGTCG
>JAQGAY010001119.1:0-16464 GCA_034698085.1 Polydesmus angustus | reverse complement strand
GGGACCCCTTTTAATCTCAAATGACTATTTACCGTTTTACCATCTTCGGTTGGCACAACTTCCGATAGGTTAATCGTTCGTTCACATGATTTAATTTTTCAACTTTTTATTATTAATTTCATTTAATTATTTTTTCTGCGACCAAGCGAAAGTGGAAACATCACCTTCGACATCAAAGTCGCGGAGCGAGGATCTGACCATTATCAAGTGAAAAAGTGAATTTAATTTTTGACATCAACTATTTTTTATAATAATATTACAGTACCCGGTATTAGTATTTTTTACCCAAAAGTAATTAAACAAATAATTATAAATTTATTCATAAATTGTGCGAAGAAAAACAAATAAATTGGAAAATCACTGTACGAATTCGATAACCGGTAATTAAATAAAAATAAATTTGATAATATAGTATAATATAAATTACTGTATAACATTTTTTCTTAACCCTTCAGTGTCTACGTAGGCTACGTTCACTCGGTTTTCAAAAATAAAAACTTAGCATTTTTTATTATTTATCAAGAGACTTCCTATTTTTTGAAGAGGGAAAAAAATGCATCCCCACTCAACTGTTTCAGAGTAACGTTTAACACAGACAAGGAAGAGCTAATAAGGATTTTTTTTTTGTAAAAAACAGCTTAAAGAAAAAGCAATATATTATTAAATGTATGGTAATACAGTAGTATAATTCATATTTTCTTAAAATAAAAATTTTAAAAACATTTTTGCTTAATAGTTACTAATTTAAAGATAAAAGCTAATGAACATAATTATTCAAGCAATTATCGGGGAAGATCGAATCAGATATTCAAAAAAGGCACTTTTTTTTAGAAAAAGGAATTTGACTAGAATTTTAAATAACTTATACGAGGGGAGCTAGAGAAGTAAAGAGACTACTTAATAAAATTGAATTTATTAGTAAGCACCAAATCAATGTCGTCATCTATAAAGAGCCCAGCGAAGCTACACTCCGCGGGAGACATCGCTCAACTCTTCGTGATAGTTTTGGTTTGCCACTTTGAAGGCGGTAACATAATGTTTTTATAAATTTGCGCCAGTGAATGACAAAAGTAAAAATGTAGGTGGGAAATTCATTTGAAACTTGCTAATAAATACAAACTTTTATAAAAGTAGCTCACCTCGTACAAGATTTAACCACAAGCACGGTTAAACCGTGCCATTGCCGTTATTTCTTTCTAAAAGTTGCTGTTGTAAAATAGCCATCTCTTGTTTTAGATTTTTTACACACACCTGCAAATTGCTTAGCGGTCTGAAAATTAAAATTTAAAACCAATCAAGTTTCGATTGACAAATAAAATAACAACAGTAGCACCACAAACCTGCATTCTGGAAGCACTAAACTTTGTTGAAGCAGATTAGAGATAAGATTTTCGTCATAGGAAGGGGGAGAATCGGGTAACCGCATTCCTGTTAATTGCTGGGCTTTACTTTTTTCCAAAGTATTTTTTATCGCAGATCTTAATTCAGTCACTTTGGCTTGAAACACTAGCTTCTCTTTCGTAGTTTGTTGAAGTTCACTTCGCAACAATTCTAAGTCCCTTTGATTTTTACTTAATGTTTCATTGATCCCTCGCAACTCTTCTTCGTGCCTCTCTTGAACTGCGCATGTTTGCTGCTGCATTCGAACTAGCTCCTGCTTTTTCTGCTGTAGATGCCAGCCTAAAGTCTATATTTAAATAAAAAATAAATTCGAAATCAATTTTAGAAAATTGTCTTAACCTTAAATTACCGAACCTTTATTTGATCAGCGAGTAAAGAATCTTTAGCCCGATTTTCTTCGACTTCCTTTTGAAACTTTTCCACAATGTCTTGATTTTTAGTCAATCGAGACCTCAAATCAGCTGCTTCGGAAATTCCTTGATTCATCGCTAACTTGTCGTGCTCGATTGTAGTTTGGGCCTCTCTAAGTAACATTTCTTTCGATTCGAGCAAACGATTGGCTTCTTGTAAAGCGTTTCTAGTACTTGTCAATTGTTTTCTCAAAGTATTGCTTTCGCATTTTTCTTTAAAAACTAATTTCTTAGTTTCTTTCACCGCTTCCTGTTCAGATTTCAATTTCGCGTTCAACGCGATCAATTTTTCTTTTAATGACTCTTCATCTTCTTGTTTTTTTATCATGATTTCGCTGTTAATTTGATGGAGCTGCAAGATGGTTTCTTCCGTTGCGCTTAATGTGCTTTCTAAATTTGTAGTTTGTTGCTTTAAAATGCTACTACTTTCGGCCATAGCGTGAAGCTTTCCTTTCTGCCGTTCCAATTCTAACAGAGACTCTTGATTTTTGTCCGCTCTTTTTCTTTCTTCTTCGAATAACCTTAACGACTCGTTCAATTTCGCTTCCATCGCGATCAATTTCTTCCTATAATAAGTTATTTTTCCATCTTTCGCTCTGGAAGAGCTTAAAGCTACGGAGTTTTCATTATTCGATGTTTTGAATTGTTTCAACTCTTCTTCCAAAGCAGCTTTCACTTTCAAACTTTCCCTCAATTTTCTTTCCAAACTCTGTAATTTTTTCTCGCTTGTCGATTCAATTCCAGTTAATTTTCGAACTTCCTCTTCTTTTAAAATTAACATTTCCTTCAATTTAATTTCACTTTCGTTAGAAAAGCGAGCCGAATTAATATTATTCAACAATTCCTGATTAGTACCAGAATTTAAACTGTATTTTTCTAAAATAGAAATCTTATCTCTAAATAGCGCATTTTCACCCTGTAGTTGAAGCAGTTGATCCGAAAGGCTATTGACCGCTTCCTGTAAACGTGGCTCTTTTTCTCTTCGAACTATCAATTCTTCTCCAGTCGCAAAAAGTTCGCTTTCCATTTTCGTTGTTTTAACTTTCCACATCTCGTCCACCTCCTTCATGTGTCTCAAATTATCTTTTAAAGCTGCGTTTTCTTTCTCTAAACTCCCGATAGTTTCAGATTTTTGATTTAATTCCTCTCTCATATTTCGAGTTCGGGCTTCAATTATTGCTACGTTCGCTTTCACTTCACTTATAACATTGTCCATTTCTAATTTTTCTTCCTTCGCGCTCCTCAATTGCACTTCGAGAGCAACTTTTTCCTGTTTTAATTTAGCTAAAATTTCATCTTTAGTAACCAAAGCTGCTTGTTGTTCCCTCTGTTTGGCTTCGAGTTCGCTGCAACGTTCCAGCGATTGATGGATTTCCATTTCTTTTTCACTCACTGTTTTTTGAAGCACCGTTAATTGCTTCATAAATTGCGCAGCTTCCGTCTCCATTTTATTCATAGCTGTCAACCGAATCTGACTGTCCATTTGGGCCATTTCTAATTGTCGACCTAACTCGCTGGCGGCATATCTTTCTTCATTCAGTAACGTACGCTCATCTTCCAATTTTTTTAACCTATTTAACATCAATTCGTCGACAGAACCGGCATCTCGACTGAGCTCTTTATAAGTACTTTCTCTCTCCCTTACATCAGCTTCAATGTTTTCCAGCTGTCTCAATAATGCTTCCTTTTCAGTCACTGATTTCCTCGTTATCTCCGCTAAATTTCGTTTGCATTGATCTCTTTCGAAACGCATCCTCTCAACGCTCGATTCGTTTTCTGCTAAAGCCGAGTCCAAAGAAATCAATTTTTGCTGCAACTTACTTTTGTCAGATTTCGCTTGCTGTAATTGAGATCGATACCATTCCTTCATCTCTTGCTCCGTCTTAACTTGCGCTTTACTCGCGTGTAAATCGCTTTCGACGATGGATTTCGCTTGCAAAGCACTTTCTAATTGCACGTGCAGTTCGGTCACTTTAAATTTAAGACCTCGAACTGCCCCGTCTTTCATTTCAGTTTCGACTTTCAAATCTCCTACAGCAGTTTTCATCAGCTCCATTTCATTTTCGCTCTCTTTTAACTCGAATCTAGCTTGAATCAGTTCTTCGCTCGCGCTTTCCAGTTGTGTTTGCAACTTCAAAATTGTTTCATCTAATTCGCAAATTTTGCTCCCGCTATCTCTTATCTGTCGTTTCAAATCTTTAACGATCTCGGTTTGGGCTGAATTACTCACCGAATTGGCTTGCGATTGAGTTTGAAATTGAGACTTGAAGGAGTTGAGTTCGGCTAATAATTGCGCTCTTTCGTTGACTACGTGGCTGAGTTCCATAGAAAGAGCGTCAACTCTTCCCTCTAAAGCCGCTTTTTCGCGCAATAAATCTAACTGTTGCTGAGAAAAATCGTCGCCACTTACACTTCGCGGCGATTCCAAAAGTAATTTTTTAATGCGAAACATTTCTTCTTCGAAACCGCTGGTTTCAGAAATGTTGGATTGTACTTCACAGTTTGAATCTAATTCGTAATTAGAGCCGTAATCCGATTTTAATTCGAGATGAGAGCCTCGACTACTTTCTCGAGTCCGCTCATCGTTAACAGGACGATTATTATTCGGATAAACATTTTCATCTTTGTCTATGTTTAACCAAGAACGTTTTTCAACGCTCGTAGTTATCATTTGCGTTGGAACACGTCGCAGATCACCGTTGGTCTCAATTGAAGAATTCATCCCCGTTTCGAAATGCGTTGTTGAAGAAACCTGCATTTCATCAGAACCGAGTGGAATGCTAACTTTAGGTACCGGTATACTTTTCTTAAAACCTATCACTGACTCCTGTAGACTAAGTGCATCAGTGGTAGTTGAAAGATGTAATAAGGGTGAAATTGCAGTTAAGGATTTATCGGACAGTTTAATTCTTTCCGTTTCGTGTAACGTAGCGGCCATCCGGTCCAATAAATCAGGACTGGTTTCGCACAAATACCTCGCCACTTGGAATGGTATTCCTGGATAGACCAAGTCTTCTACTGATCTCCAGCTGGAATTTGATTTCGACGATTTACTTTTCGGCACTGAATTTAGTTTTGAAGAATCACTGCTCATTCCAGAATCAAATGTTAAAGATGAACGACTATTAAAACGTGATAAATGAATAGGAACGATTTTAGCGCTTTCAGGCGTGTCATATTGAAGCGGTTGTCCAGACGCTAAATATTTAAAAATAAATTTTAAATAAATTTAAATCTATAAATATGAAACAATTAAAATTATCAACCTGACAGATGATGATGGTTCGATTCGGTGATTTGTTCCGTTTGCTCCACTTCTCTTATGCTCTGATTTGTTGTCATCTCAATAAAAATCTAAAGACAAATTATTAGAATTCCTACTGTAATTTCAAAGTTTATCGTTTACTATAAATTACGCTAGTTTGCAAAAATTTGTAAAATATGTCTTGATTACTATTAAAACGCGCATGCACAGATGGTATGTGTAACGCCACGTAATCATAATTCATTCTTCACTTTATTATAATAATTAATGTAGACAATATTTTATTAACACTTTTTATAAGCACATAACCTCTTAGATAAACGACAATTACGTTATAAAATTAATTACTTTAATAAATTGTTTAGAAACAGATCAACGCCCTTTCAAAATGACATTTTTAAAAGTTTCAAACTAAAATACTGTATGCAGAACGCTACATGTATTTATGCATTTATTTTTGCAAAATAGTTAATAATCCATTATAGTCACAATTTGTATAGGCATCCCTTACGTTATTATTTATTCGTTCAAGTAGTGTAAAATTCTGTTACAACTTACCAAATGTAATATAGAAATTTAATTAAAAAGATGAAAAACTTTTCCACACATCACTCAAGCCGGCCATCTTATCAGCTGAAAATGAGGTTAATAAATAAAGCACACTTGCCAACCAAGCACATGACGTCACTCAAACGGTACTGTATTATCGTTGGCTAAAATAGAAAACCCCTTAAGTCACAAAATGCAAATTTTACAAGAAAGCCAAAAATTATACTGATTTCTTTCTTTAGGAACTGGTATAGTTAGTAGGTTTTGTTTTGACCTTCTATTTCATTCTTTTTGAGTGATTTGGAAATAATTTTTCCATTGGGAAACAAAACTGACGACTAAAAGCGTTATTTTTACTGCACGCATTCATATAGTTATTTAGGTGTATTAAATTTCTCGTTATGTTAATGCATTCATTGTCAATAAAAAATGACTATACAAAGTATACATGTACAGTGTATTGAAATAATACCAGCATAACTATATTAATTAGGATTTAGGACACTGGCAATGTAATCCGCCACAAAAAAAATTGAGTTAGGAGGTTTTTATAATTTAGCCAGCAATATAGTCCAAGGGAATTTTTATCCAATAAAAAATACCCATTAAAAATGTACATTACGTAATTTTTAAATAAATTATTTACGACGATAATTTAAAGTGCAAATATTAAATAAAATGACCAAATATTTATTTCTTCAAAGCGTTATTTAACGTTATGACATAGAATTACACATTTTCGTTATCTAAAAACCTTCAACTTTCAAGACAAAAAAAATTTACAATATCAACTACTAAAACCTAACTTTCTTTTTAAAAAAAATAAATTGGCATTGTCTATTATTGTTAATTAAAACAAGCCCAAACACCAAAATGTTCTCAATAAAATTGGATTCCGGTTATATTATAACTTTCTATAAATTCCCAACATTTCAAATTTAAGTCTATAAAAATGTCCATCCTACTACATCTTAACGTTCTTACTTTCTGGTTAAAAATTAATTCCCACAAAGCCTTGTATAATTTACATAAAAAGTGTGTATTTTGGCAATAAATGCATAATATAAAGTACAGACAAAATAAATTGGCACAGTTATCAAACACAATCTTTGCTTAATTTTCAAGATGAAAAGTTTTTGTAACATGTAAAAAAAAAATTAGCACCTGTTCCAACCGCCATTTGATCCCAAATTCCTCGCTTGGCTTAAGAAAGCTTATTCGATGAAAATGCTAAAATAATGTATTATTAAAAGTTTAAAAAAATGGGTAATAACGATGTAATAATTTTAGTCTCCTAGTAATCTAAGAAAAATAAAAGTTTTAATTAAAAGATGGGTGATCGGTTTTTTCTGCAAATTTTTAAAATGTTAAAAATAAAAGAAAAAAAAATTTATTAAAATTTTTGAAAGCCAAAAATGGTGTCGCGTAGAAAATCTTCATCCAAAAAGTTTTTCGAAACATGGGTGGCAGTAGGGTTTTGCATTTTGCTCCTTAAAGGTGCCTTTATTAAGCTGTTTGAGACAGAATGAGCACACGAAATGCTCAGGGTGAAACTTCTGAAACATTGCCGTTATGCATCTACCAGTAATTGGCTTATGACAACCTGCACACAATGATCCTCGCTTGGCGTGGTAATGAGTTTCACAATATGGCATACCTTCATGATCGTAAAAACTGCCCCCAGAAAATGAAATCCGACAATCCTGCAAAATTTAAAAATAAACTATTAAAAAAATTTTCGTTACACCTGATTATTTACATTCTACGCATCGAGTAATATTTATGATGGTTAACATTGATGCCAGATGAAAAAAAAGTCGGAAACTCTCTTTACCTCTCCCGAGTGTCAAATCTAATTTGAGCACAGCTCGCACCAGTGTTAACCACTTAACAATCTCAAGGTTGGTTAGGTTATTTGGCAAGACAAAAAAATTTTAAATACAATCTTTTTTACCGCAAATAAAATTTTTTTTCAATATCTGCAAATGAAAAGCAAGTTAACCGCCAAACAACTTTTTTTTTCTTATCACTACAGTAGTTGCAAACCACTGCATCTGTGTATTATCAATTTGATCGAATGAGGGAAAAGTCTCAGAATAGAAACGAAATACGTTTCTCTCGCTATTTATAGCCTCAATGCTGGAATCGACTCAATTATGATGACGTGAGAAGGAGGAGTCAAATATGCACACAATTAATCCATTGCTACACATTGTCATTTTAATAATATTTTTCTGCTTGTTTTTTATAGTTTTAATTTTTTTTTTTTTTTGGAATAATTATATATTTTTATATATAATTTTTTTTTCTCAACAAATTTAAACATTTTATTTTCCAACAAAAAAATAATATTGCTACATAATATTAAATAACTATTGTGTGCATGTTTTGTGAATGTGTACAATGGGAGATTTTACAATTGGAATTTCATTATGAAACTCAACAATTGTTTTTTTTTGTTACCAGTGTATTTGTTTTAACGTGTAAATAATGTTAGTAAACAAGCGTTTAAATATATTATTATATGCCAATGTGATAGCTCTGAATTCAATTATTTTAAGCCTCTTCTTCCTCCTCCTCCTCTTCGTCACCTTCTTCAACTCCGAGACATTTAGAGCAAACTGGTTTTCCTTCCATCGAATAAAAACTACCACCTTGCAATTTACATTTACAATCCTGGAAACTATGCATAAATAAACGCTAATATTTAAATAAATACTAAGTCTTACTCTGCAAACAAAACACTCTGGATGCCATTGAGTATTTAAGGCCGAGATATAATTCTCCATGATTGGCCTACTGCACCCCCCACACTTCGGTGCAAACATTTCAAAGTAATCGTCACGGCAGTATGGTTTTCCATCTTTCTCATGAAAACCTTCTTCACCAAATTGATTGCCACATTGAGCGCAGAAAAAGTGCTCAGGATGCCAAGATTTATCTAAAGCTGAAACGCATTTCTAAAAAAAATTTAAAAATTTTTTTTTAAAAATTGATTTCATAAAAAAACAATTTCGTTTCAAAAGTTCTCACATCCAAAATAGGACCGTTGCAATAAGCGCATCTTGGTGAGAACAAATTATGATAATCGGTTTCGCAGTAAGGTTGTCCGTCTCTTTCAAAGAAGTTCTTCGTGGCTAATTCCTGCTTGCAATGAATGCAAGTAAAGTGCTCCGGATGCCACGTCTTGGCTAAAGCTGTCACCACTTGACCCACAATAGGTTTTGCACAAAAAGCGCAGCAACCTTTTTGAGAGGTGTTGATGCCTTGTCGACTCATGTCAGACTGCAAAGTGCCCAACATACTGTCCAAATGGTTGTTAGATGCTGGAGAGTGTTGATGGGTTGGTTGCTTCAATTTGTTTGGTTTAGCGTAAAGAGAATCTGTCACTGTTGCCTGATTGGGAGTTGGAGCAGAAGTAATCTAAAAAGTAGAAACAAAATGCAGACCATACATATCAGATATTTAGATCAATTCTAAAAATGTTAAGATTCAGAGTTTGTTCTCAATCTCATTTCCTCAAAAAACATTCAAAAAACGATCCCCCCTCAAAAAATGTATTTAAAAATTTTTTAAAATCAGAGTCGAGAAAGAGAACAAAAATCCAACCCTTTGTGAAGAAAACCAATTCCCCATTTAAAATAGTTTTTTTTTTTTGACAGAAAAGATGTAGACGAGACTATAAGATTAAACCATCTCCCTTCCCTTGAAAGTAAAATCTTTCAAGTAAAGAAAAAATTCTCTTGTTTAAAAGTTTTCAGTAAAAAAAAATTTTAAGTTGACATCATGTGAGAACGCTTGCAATACCCTCAAATAAGAAAACTGCAAAATAAGCAAAGTCAGCAGTTGAGAATGCTGCTGCTGCTGGTGAATGCGAGAAGATGCGAACTGACAGTTGTTTAATAAGAAACTAAACTGTTCTATATAAGTATATATGAGACTATTTTTAAACTAAGAGCAAAGTTAAGATATTTTCTCCTCCTCCGCACACACCTCATTCGTCTATTTTGCTTGCTTTTAACTAACAACGACATCACCTTATTAAAAACCCCTCCTCTTTCCATCATCTGTCTGCCAAAATACTACAAGCTACAGCATCTTCAACACCTATCACAAACATTTTCCTTTCAAACCAATTTTCCCCCAATCAACATTTAAACCCGTTTTTAGAAGAAGATGTAATATCTTTCATGTTTCAATTACATAACCGAGTTAATTCATTACTCACTTGAAATAATCTCAAACGCATATAAAACAGTCAAAATTGAACGTAAAACATATTTCAAAACATATCTTTCTCGACACTTAATAAATAGTAGAAGTTATATTTACATGAAATACATGCACTCCCTCTTTAATAATAATAATCAACTTGTTAAAACTGTGTTTTAAATAATAATAAATACCATGTCTTTTTAAAAAAATAAACTCGAGATTGAAGAAACTGACTAAATTAGATAGCAAAGTCGTAATGTAAGAAAGCAACTTAGTTTAAACATTAAAAATATTGTATAAAGTTATAATAATTACAGAATTATCAATGCAGTGCAAATTAAGAATATTTAAAAATGTTTATAAGAGTCCAAATAATAATATAGAATGCATTTTTTAAAAGAAAATCAAGTAGTATCGAGCTTACTTTGAAATCCGATAAAGAAGCCATGAGGTCATCTAATTCTTGAGTGGCTGATGATGCTGAAGTAGGTAAAGTGTATCCAGCAGTTGGCGAAACAGGTCTATTGGCAGATGTTTTGGTTGTGACTGTTGTAGTTACTACCTGTCGCGTTGCCCTAAATTAAGAAATAAATTAATAAAAATATAATAAAATAAAATAATTAATAAAATATACCTCGGACTATTGGGAGCCACTGCACTTTGCAACTCGTCCAACAGGCTTTCGACTGTAGGACGGTTATCCTGCAAACCGCCATTACTTCCAATGCTACCTGTTGGCGAGATGCTCTTAAGATGTTGAGGAGAAGGCGCACTTGTTGGAATCGGAGAGCTTAAACCTTTTACATAAAATACAATAAATTTCTGATGCAATTGTACCAAATTGTTAAAGTACACCAATGCATTACCTCTCTTTTCGGGATGAACTTGATATTTGGAAGTGTTAAGATCTTCCAAAAGAGAGTCCAATTCTGAGAGATTGCTATTTAGAGTGGAATTATTGACACTCCCAGGACTGTTTTGATGGTACGTAGTAGTCGTTGTTGTTACTGTAACTTCCTTCATATTGTTTCTGGGAGATAACGGCTGCTAAAAATCAGATCGTTAATTAACTTTAGCATTAAATCAAATCAAAAAAGCATTCATTGCTTACAATATTATCGTTGTAATTATGCTTTAAAATGGGAGAAGCGGGATGCTTATCGGAGTAAGTGGTAGACGAATTATAATGATACGAGTTGTTATAGGAATCTTGAGGACCTCCACCGCCCCCGTCTTCTAAATGAGATGTGGTACTCTGAAGGTCAGCTAATAACGCATCTGAAATAATTGTATAATTCAATTTTAATAATAAATACTTAGTTCAATAAATCAAAACTAATGTGTAGTATTATATTCAAATTTAATTAAATTTTCTAAATATTATTAAACTCCCGAATCTAACTGTAATGGAATTCTGAATTTTTTAAAAAATTAACAAATAAAATACAGACCATGAAACAAACGCATAATTCAGAGTAAAAATAATTTTTTTTTCAAAATTGCTTATTTAGTTTATTTTCAGCAGATCAAATCTTCTGAAAATGCCATTCCCGACCTTTCTAAAAACTAAAACTTTCCACAGAATTTAATGCTAAATAATTATTAATTCACTGATGTAAATATGTTTACATGTTTTTGAAAACAGATGCTTTCGGCACAGATCTTTAAAGTAAAGTTTTATTACAAACTTTAAAGTAAAAACTAAAAATAAAATTTGTTTTATATATTATATGAACAGCGCATTTTAACAATAATCAACAAAACCTTGAATCCATGATAAACTTAAAAAAAACTCTTTTAACATTTAATAAGCAGCAACAAAATTTAAATTTAGTACAGAGCTCTATAAGACAGATTTAAAAAAATAAACATGTGTGCAGCACGAATTGCCACATTTTCATATTTTAAATGCAAAATTAATCAACATTTATAAAAAATAAAAGAAAAAAGTGTAAAGATGATAAAAAACAAAATAAATTATATCAAAGGGATAAAAGTTGGCTGACCAAAACATATGGTTTGACCTTTTCAGCTAATGACAAGCAAGGTATTACATTTCAAAATAGAAAGCAAGAAAATAGAAAAGAATCTCCCTTTCAAACTTTTTAAGCTTTTTTTAGAAAGAAAAAGAAAGAAAAGTGTGCCAAAAACATAATAAACGATCAAGTCTACTCACCTAACGTTCAACTAAACATTCGAATCCGCAAAGAAAATCAAAACAATAAATCCAAACGCAAAAAAAATATATATATATTTCCCCCAAGATTGGTCCACTCGCGAAGCACTGAAAACAACAAAAGCGAGTAAACCGCGGTAAATAAGCGTTTGAAATGAGTATGAAACAACGTTTGACGTCGTAACCCACATAATATATATCTGATATTATGCAAGTCCTGTGCAAAAACAGCCTGCTCAACGCTCCTTATAAGGTGGCAAGTGCAACCGAGGATACAAGTCGGCACACTGATGCTCCGAGACTGAAAGGCAGGTTAGGCGGGAGAAAAGGAGCGAAAAAATAGAAAAACATCTGGGTCGAAACATTATTTTAATCATTAAATTAATATTTACTATTAACTTGCACTTTTTTCCCTATTGAAAATATTTTAATCTCAAATATTATATGTTCATTCATTTTTTATTAAATTTTCTTACACAATAATTCAAAGTTTGACGAAAACTAAATCAAATAGAAATGTCTTGATTTTAAAAATAATCGAAAAATGCCCTACTATCACATTTATATTTAAGTACTATAACGGGACTTTTATCAAAGGTTTAATGTTTTCAAACCCTGGTATGCCTATCATCTAGATTAAAAACGAAAGAAAGTGTAGGCTACAAAACAGGAAACTCAAACGTCAAATTTTCGAACAACTACGGTAGACTCGATTCTAAGAATTTTTTAATAAGTTACAGTAAAGCCTACATGCATCTTACTAATACATGTATTATTAATTTGTGAATCTAGCAATTAAGCATAATGTTCTAGTACAGTAACATAATAATTCGATAAATTCGCCTATACAAATCATTTTTGCATTAATAATAATTAATTATTGCCAAAAAGTCAGCCAAAATCTAACAGTCCTTAACAAAATATTGTCTACGTCACAAGTAGCCTAGCTTTCGATTTTTGTCCAAATTTTGCAATTTAAATTACAGTAAAATATTTACATTAAAGAGTTTTTTAAACTTTTCTTTTTGCTAACCGACACTGTTGAGTTGTCATAGATACGTAAATTTTTAATTTTATGAATATTATTTTATTAAGATTTTATCTGCTAGTTTCCGCGGGCAAATTATGACAAATCTAATTTTCAATTTTGACTCCAAATTAATAAATAATGAAACGCATTCGGGCATCAATGTGAAAATTAACTTAATAATTACTTTAACATGTTCAATGAAAATGTTAAACAAAATACTAAAACGAAATAAATAAGCTTTTCAAGCTATTACCAATAGCCTACATGTAATAATTGTAAGTTAATGAGCAAAATAATTATGTCGATCGTTCCAGGAAAAAAAGTAATTTTGATATCTATTTTATTAGTTGCATCACAATAAAAATCATCATTAAACTGTGAATTTTTGATTGTCCTCTAGCTCATCACCTTTTCCCTGCCCCTAAAATGTCATAGTGACAGTAGCAACAATACCACTTTGAAATTCCTCTGTATAGTAACTCTTAAGCAATTCAAAATAAAAAGATAGGCCAATATTTTAATAAAGTTATTATCTAATACAGTATTGTAGAACGAATCATATACGGTGTCTGTTTTATATCGATGATATAGGCCGCCTTAACAATTAACCTACATGCGATTGGTTATACCATAGTTACTGGTCGTACGTAAAGGATATGGTAAAGGACTAGAAAACGTGTAGGTGGTAGAAAATGAGAAATTGATTTACGACTACTTTACCCAAAGCTTTCATACTACACGTATGATATATAAAATTACGTGACGGAAATGAACAATCTAACACTCACACGCCAAATTTCTACTCAAATATTTAAAAACTCCCACACAAAACCGCATTTTACCATCAATTTTATCAAGGCCGGTGAAAAAAAGTCTTTTTTTCCCTCGGCTATAGTTATGTAACAATAAAAAAAAAAGAATAATAAAAAAAAACATTTACTATGTTTAAATAAACTACGTGTAAAAGCTGAATGAAAATTGTTTGATTTTCTTTTTCCCTCATCACTTTGAAAAAGAAGACCTAACGAAATCTTAAAACAAACCATTAAAATTGGCTGTTATCCATAAAAAATAACATATAAAGGAAGGTCACACTCCACAACAACAGCCTATTGCCAGCCCACCAACACTCAAAAACTCACATTTGAGATAACTTCTAGCCAAACCAATTGCCCGGAAAAGCGTTAAAAAAGGATGGCAAATTTTTTTTACATAATAATAATAATAAAAAAAAAACACCCGGAGTTCTAATCCAACCAAAAGATGGGATAAGATACTCCCTCATTCAGATTTAGGATACTCTATCATCTGTATTTACATAAACACGTCCGATTTACATGCTATAGAATAATAAGATCAAGTGGAGAGTACTTACATGCTGGCGCAGGAATCACTTTCTGCGATTGGCATAATAGATACGGTTTATACATATCCAAATTCGCTTGGCGACTCATTCTATTAGAATTACGTTGATCACGGCAATTTAAAGTTACTCGAAAGACCAAGTTTTACAAAAGAAAACTGATAATAAAATATAATGCTCAAAAAACGAGCGGTTGTTTTACGGTACACTTTTTGTATTCTTTTTTTGCTTTTTAACTTTTGGCAATACACTGTAGTACTAAAATTAAAAATAAAAAAGTTAATTTTCCGTCCCTCTTCTAATGCGCTATTTCGGTTACACTAAGCTGCAAATTATATTTTCTCTCTTTTAAGTCTTCTCACTAACGTTTAAAATTGTAATGATTAGTTCGAGAGTGGATGTGAAATAGACCATGTGCTTAATTTGTCCTTGGATTATACATGTAATAATTCAAGGGATAAGCCCGATACACCTCCTAAAACAGTGTTTACCATTCCTTACGCCCACGTAAGGAGGCATCAATCAACCGAAATACGTTACACCCTGTCGATGAAGGCACGAGCAACATTATACTCAATGTAAACAGGCTCGGAACCAAAATAATAAAAAAAAGATAGATGGGAGAAAAAAGTAATACAGTTTTTTAAGGAAGTAAAAAAAAAAAAAAGATGCATCAATAGAGCATCATCATTCGTAACATCAATGAATATCCGCGTTGGTGGCGCCATCTCTCACCAAATCATGACAATTTTTATTACTTATTTCCAATTCTCAAAATACATACCAACTACTCGACACCTGCTATTTTAGAGTTTAATTATAAATAAATGACTCACCATTTTTAATAATAATAAACAATATTATTATTGTTGACCGTTTAGTCACGCCATGACACCATGCGGATATTATTCGCATAACTCACGTCTATCATTTTCTCTATTAAGCTGCTATATCCCATACATAATACATGTTTATATACCTTTTGGTAGATACCATACATTCTGTGCCAGCTTCAATAAATAAAAATCCTATAAGCGTTTCACTAATTAAAATTCCATTAAATAAATATTTGTCGATAAGATTATGACCGGCTTCTATCACTTCAACGACGACAAAAAAAAATAATTTAAATGCTACAAATAACATTATAATATTCTCACCTAAGTCATCCATGACTAGTAAAATGTAGAAATCCGATCTTGTGCTTCAAGTGTCAAGTTTTTTTGCGGTGGATAAACGTGTGCAGAATCAAATTCCGGTGGTTTTGGTTTGACAACAGCAGCAGCAGTCAGTTACAAGTTCGTCCTCTTTAATAACGACACGACTAGGCGAGAACTGGTTATGTAGCTTTTATTCAGAGTTACGTTTTACGATTCAAGTAGGAGGAAACGAGTTTTCTTCTAGAAATCGAATAAAAGCTTAAAATTCCTCCACACGGCGGAAACAGTCTCTTTCCAATGAAATACTTTCACGTCACCGTCTTTCTTTCCGATATTACAATAGCGACACCGGTGGAAAATAATTCATCCCAACAAAGAGCAAAGATGGCCAAGTTAGTTTAATTCATCATCGACATTCTAGACTTTTACTACACCCTGCCCTACCGCATTCATGGCGTCGGTGAGACGTAAATGAAAGATTGCGCAACAAGTCCCTCTAGTGTTAACTTCGTGTACTAAACTCTCATCAACGAATGAATCAAAATACTGTGTCTGATTGGAAATTAAAATATCTAATAGTGGAAATTGTTATCGTAATTTATTATTAAAGTGTTGACTTTATAAAATAAGGCAATTTATAATTAAATTTGTTAAAAGTGTCTCGCAGTACAGCAAGGCGACGCTAGGGGAAAGCCAAGTCGGCATCAGCTGTTGTAAACAACACATCGGTACATGTGCAAGCAATCGGTTACAAAATAAAGGAAATGGAAGTGTAAGTAGTATCTAAATTTAATACCGTTGCAGTTATATAATAATTTATGCCTTTAATTGTTTTAGTGTGAAGGATAAGGCAGCTTTGCTTTCAAATTACGAAGTAACAATCTAAAATAGAATA
>JAQGAY010001118.1:0-16473 GCA_034698085.1 Polydesmus angustus | reverse complement strand
GTTTTTGTAGAAACAATTTATTTTTGCTTTTCAACTTTTTAATAAAAATACTGGTTGTACTGTAAATAACTTCTAAAAACATTCTGGAGATTATATTTTAAGTCATAAAATTTTTACTTAGATGAATGCAAGAATTTGCATTCAAACCAAATTTATTTGTGGCATAAAAATAAAATGAGTTAGTTTTATTTAATACCGGTACTAATTTAACCAATAATTGAAAACCGTAAAATGGCAAGTTTGCATGATAACGAAAGTACAGTAGCCTAAATGGCAAATTGGCAATTATTATTAAAAGCTCTTGAGTTTTATTATTCTTTCATAATGATTAAAGTTGTATCGAGTTTTTCTATTGTAAGTATTTTTTTCAATTGTTAACGATTTATTGAATGCCACTACACTGATGAATTTTAGCTAGATATAGATTTTACCGCAAAATTAATAAATAAAAAAAAAGTATTAGAAAAAGTCAATATCGAATAACCCAACATTTATTGTATGTTTCTCCCGCCCCCTCGCTCTTATTATTTTACAAATATAAATAAAAATAGACTTACACTGGTAACCAATTGATCAGCACTGCTTACACGAGTGACTTTATTTTTACCAATATATTTCCGGACTAAATGTTCAAACTGCACATTCCATCGCATAAAATAGACGTAGGCAGCATAAATAGATAGAAGTATCGATGCCTCCCACCACCAAATCACATTGTCTAAGAAGAAGATGATAAGAATGATAAGGCTGATGCTGTAAAAAGTAACGTCGCGAAACAGAGGCCACCAAGTCAGGTTGAGAACACTGCGACTAAACAACGCGCACATTCCAATTACAAATAGAATATTAAATACCGCCGAACCGACGATAGTTCCTATTCCCACATCGTCGAAACTTACGAACACGCCAATCACGCTGGTAAACAGTTCGGGAGCACTTCCTCCGGCGGCCATAAAGGTGGCACCGGCTACGTCTTCCTGGATTTCCAGTTTTTCAATGATGACGTCCAACGCCGGTATAAAAAACTCGTCGCAGACAATAGCTAAGGCGATAAACATGTAGATCATTCCTATTATGTGCAACGCGACCACTCCGTGTCTTTTTTGTTCCATGGTGAAAATGTCTACAGGAAAGAGAGGAACTTTTTTCGTTTCATTCGAGGCGGTGGTGTTCGCCTCGCTTAACTCCTCTTCCGCCGTCAACAATTGCCGACCTAGCGCCGAGGAAATGTCTAGGGCAAGAGAACTTCTCTCGCATCCTTGCGAACTCGAACTTGTTTGAAATAAGTCCGAGGAGAGCAGAGGCTGCAAGACGCAAAGGTAACCGAGCGTTAAGACGGCGCAGACCAGGAAACGGGTTCCGAACGAACGACAGCGTCCGCCGTAGCGACGTCTTAGGTGTTTCATGTTTACGGAGCGAAAGAAAAAACAAACGGTCTAGAGGAAGAACTGAATTATAATTGTTTAATCGTTTGCATACGCAAAATTAAAAGGCCACCGAACTAGGTGTGTAACAACCGGCAGACGATGTTGCGGTACACACACACACACACATACAATGACTAATGTTCAATCGAAGACGCAGACAACTAATTCTCTAGTGAACAGTGATAATAATAATAATGTTGATAATAATAATAATAATAACAACAACGATGATAATAACAATTCATCACAGGACTGTACTATTCCAAACCATCTTGTACTTTCAAACGTTCTCGAAATCCGATCGATTTTTGGACGATGTGGTATAAATTCAACTGTGATTTGTATAACATGGTTAACTTCCAACTGTCAATGACGTGTCAAAATTTTCTGCAAAAACAATAGAAAAAAAATATTATAGTCAAGCCAGCATATTAAATACGTTTGCAGAAAAAAAAGCAAAAAAAAAATGTATTTATAAATCGATATTCAAGACGTTTTCTTTTTTTTAAAAAAAAAAAAAATCAAATATGACAATTGAAAACGTCGAAATAGCGTAGAGATTTGATGGACCGTGTCGGTTGGATTTGCCGGCACAATCCCATAGGGATAAATTTTTTTTTATTATTTTTTTTTTAAATATACATTTTTAAAAAAATTTTCGCATAATAATTATCTTTTTTTTAATAACTACAGTTATATTGCGCAAAAATATATGAGTTCGTAATATTAAAATAAATGCTTATTAAAGTTCCGATCTTGAAAATGTTCTTACGGTATAGCGCCATGGTATAAAAATTCTTTTACTGCATTAGGAATTGAATTTTTTTTTATTATTATTATTTTGTATTGTTCATACGGTACAGCAAAATGCTCATCCACTGCAACGTTTTTGAAAGTGTTACGTCGCGAAATTTTTATTACGTTTTTACAGAATTTTCGTACTTTATCTTTAAATCGCAAATTTACCGGTGCAATTTGTGTTATTTACTTCAAAACACAATAATATTTAAATAGGCGAAAATTTTTGTGCATAGCTCGCGAATGGCGTTTCGCAGACTCTGACTTTCTCAACGTCTCGTATCCAAAGCGGTTTAATGCGGAATAAATTAAGAGAACAAAATAGCGACGAAATTCGGGTGGGCGAAAAAAAGAAAGAAAAAAATATACGTTACGTTTAAATACATTCACATAGCAATTACACGCCAGTTTTATTTCGACAAAACAGTAATTTTTAATAAATATATTTTTATTATTATGATAATAGGTTATATTTAAAAAAAAAAACTATAATACATTTTAACTAGTTTCTATTTATATACATCTCGATCGCATTGATAAACTTTTATTTAACGTTTGTTTTTTAAAGAAACCATAGCAATGTCGATCGCCTCAAAATAATATCTTTTTTCTATTCTTTTATCCCGCTATCCTCTCCTATTCTAACTATTTCTGGGTGTACAGACACGCACAGAGGTGACATTCTGACCTCACCAGGCTCTATTATAATTATTAGCTCGGTCAGGATGGGTCAGGATGGGACAGCAAAAATCAAACATTTTTATTTTGCGTTGGTAATTAAGCATTTATTTTTTCTTAATACTTCACTTCAACAAAATATATTTATAAATTAATTTTATTATATAAACGGAATGATATTTACCATCCTAAAGCCTACTTCAAATCCACTAGTGTATAAATCGATGAATCGATTATTTTTGTTTAAAAGGTGCCGATCGATAACCCGTAAATCCAAAGCGTTACGATGCTAACGTTAAAAATATTATTACGCGCATTTAGCATTGTCGATAACATTAATTTTTCATTAAGAAATGAAATGTTTAAGCTGTTGTCGGAAACGCTACCATCTTCTAACACATTTTAATCAACACTGTGGCGGAGCAAAAAAGATCGCCAACCTAAGCCGACGGAAGATGTTCGCGTCAATGCACACAGAAAATTGTTGTGCAGCAAATACCGTCGTTGGTCCATAGCTTCCTTCCTCTAGGTTGTGCGAGGGTTGGTCTAACTTGCTCTTCCAAACCTCACTCACTGCTGCTGCAGCCGCCTCATGCTTCATGCCTCGTCGTTCACGGCCGAGGCTGAAGCAAGACTGGAAAACCAAAACTCCGCCTATATCCAGATGGAGGATGGAACGGAAAAGCAATACAAAGAGTGAAGGATCGAGCGAAGGAGTCAGAAAAAAAAGCGCAGTTTGCAAATATTAAATAGAGATCTTCAGCGTTAAAGGTAACAGCCTGCGCACTCTTATGAAATAGCCAACGATGAGTTTCAAAACATTTCGCCCGCTTAATTAAAATAACGTTAAATAACGCATATATAGCCTACACTAAAAATACAGTATAATTATACAGTATTAGCTAATCTAGTAAGTGTAACCATTTCTTCGGATCATTAAATTTGGGAAATTTCGAAATTTTTAGACAATTAATATTTATTTGACTGAGGTTTTTGCTTTATTTTAAATAGAATAAAAACACGCTAAAGTATAATTATTATTTAAATAATTGGCTAATTATGTTTTGCGTTTGATCAACATTGATAATAGCTTATTCGATTTTTAGCTACGCCAAAGTTTTATCTTTTTACGTGATTACCAGAACATTTATAAATGCTATTTGCTTTTACATAACAGTTTAAAAAAATTTTGCTGCAAAACCTGCTGGAATAATATGAGATTTTATGCCAATTTATTTCAAAGTAAGGACAATCGCGTTAACGAAAGTTTCGCTTTAATGAGAAACTAAAGTTTTAGTTCGTTTGTGTTAATATGACCAGTATTTTAAATTTAATAAATGTTTAAGCTTAGTCTAAGTTTTTTCTAATGCGATTGAAATAATATTTTGGAATATAATATGGTAATAACTACCGTATTATTTCAGAGATTACACATTTTCTAAAAAAAAAAAATTGTCGTTGTAAATATAAAAAAAAAAAATGTGATAATGTAAAAATTTAATTGAGAAACGGAATATAAAAATAACGTTCTGAAAATGTTTATACACTTTACAATAAATTACTTTAAAATATTAATAAACATGTTATGAGTCATTTTTAATACTGAAATACAATAAGTGCCGCTTTAATCATTTTAGGGCAGTTTCCTATTAGAAATCATCAATACTATACGGTACATGCAGTTCTTTGAAATTCGTTGTAATAAAGTTTTACTGTAATTAGTATTTTGTTATGGTGCCTTTAGGTAAATAACTAATCTAAACGTGACGCACACACCCTTAACTGTGTAAACGCATTATTGTAATTATTCCGGCTATCTATATTTAGAAATTGACTGTATGCGGAGATGATCATGCAGTTAAAACTTCGCAGTTTCATCAATAAAAAATTCTAAAACTAATAATTACATTTTATTTCAAATTAAAACAACGAATACTTAAAGCATTACCTGTAATTAAAAATTGACTGCTAAAAATTATACAATATCTCTTGAATAAATAATTTTCCATTGATTTATTGATTTAATTTTATACCATAATAATTTAATTTTTGCTCATTAAGTCAGAAATAAATATTAATTAGAAAATTCGTATTATGCAAAAAGGAAATAAAATTAAACGTATGTTTTTTTTTTATCAAAAGTTATATTACGCTGTAGTACTGTAATTACAAAAATTTTTTTTTAGGTAATAAAATCAATAAGCTATTAAAACGTTATCTTCTACAGCTTGACGTAGTAAGGCCGTGTTATTGCTATCAACCTGCGTTGACTCCGAGTTCGGCATCCAACATTAGAAAAATATGTTGTAGCGAGTGAATGAATTGTTTACATTTCGATCACAATAGCGCGGTGATAAGTTTCATTCAAATAGCTTTTAACTGATAACACAAATATTTATATACTGCTTTTTACATTTATATAGCCTACCTTTAGTTTAACCCGTACAAGTTAAGGTGTTTCCGTCGTCCGCTGGCTGCTTGCGCGATTGCAGTGGATGCCGAGTTTGACGCCCCGGCAAAACTCGACGTAGGCAAACCATGCAAACACCGGCGCATTCTTTCTTTTTCGCTCTTCTTACTAATCGATTTTTTTTTCTTCTCTCTTCTCTTTATTTCCCCGGTTAAATCTTTCGCTAACCTTTTCATTTGAATGTCCCAAGTTTTAAAGCAAATAGCAATTTCGATTTAGCTTTTTTTTCTTTCAATTCTACAGCGAGCCTTTCGATATTATCGTAAGATAAAAAATAAATAAAATAAAATAAAAAAAAAAGTAAACCTCATTTACGAGCGAAAAAGTTTTCGTTTTTGTCAACAAAATAAAAAAAAGTAATAGAGAGAGAGAGAAAAAAAATCGCTTTTATTTTTAAACGAAATCTTTATTACTTAGATTTAATAATGATATTATTATTTTTTTTTTTTTGCTTTTAATTTTTGAATTATATTAAAAGGACCTTATCATATTTTTGATACGTATTTTTTTTTTCTTTATTCTTTTCACTATTCATCGTTTGATGGCTGTTGTAGTTTTAAAAATTCACCGCGACGAGAATATATACGAAGATATAAACGTTTATGCGCGTCGTAAAATCACTAGTGTGTTGGATAATAAGGAAGAAATTTAGTTGGCGCAGTTGTCCTAAAAGTGCGCCCGTGATTGTTAAAATAAAAATGTTCGTGATTATTCACGAAAGATAAAATTCATGGTCATACTGTACATGCACTTGATAGGTTGAACGACGCTCTCAAAAAACGTCAATTATTACCCTTTAACGTGACCGAGATAAATCACAAGAAAACAATATGAAGACACCGCAATCTTAATAATGGTAGTAGAGGTTTAGCGTAATTATTTATGCCACACTTTCAAAGCGGAAGAGATAAGAAATGGAAAAACTTATCTCGAATAATAATTTACCGACAACTTTTCTTTATTTATAAAATACCTTAAAATGTTTATTAAACTTTAAAAAAAAAAATTAAAAGATTAAGAAATGTTTTACTAAATTTTGAGCTTTATAAAGTTAGTTATTTTCATTTAGCTATACAGGTTTTTTTTTAAAGAAAAACTTCCTTAACCAATGGATTTTAGATGAGTCCTGGCGTCTCTCCATGAAAGGAAAGCCCGAGATAAACAAAATACCATAGCCTATCGTTTTCAAATGATTTTACTTTAAAATAATGATGATAGAAAAAAAAAATCGACATTAAAAATAAGACTGATGGCTGTAGATGACGATCAAAAATATATATTTTTTTTCTCTAAGGCTCACTGCCAAATCGCTGTTATATAGATTTTATGTAGCCTATTTGAAATCCGACATGCGGCGTGAATCGTAATGTGCGCGAGTAGGCTATACAGCGCAGTACATGTACCGTACTAAAACGCACACCCCTCTTTCTACATTTAATCGAATACAAACAGCTGGTGTATGACGATATTTCCCTAATGTTTCTCGACAACAAGCATAGAAGAGCCCAGACTCAAGAAGAATATGTGCCATCACTAAATCCTCCCATATCAACACAATCAATAGTATAGAGAGGGAGAGAGACGAGTCCAAAGCGTCCAACAAAGCTGTTGTGGTTTTTTTTTTTTTGTTTCTTGTTGTGTTTGGGTAGACGCAATACATACGTCGATATCCTAGACAATCAAATCTTTAAACCGAGACTTTAGAATTCCAAATAAAATCCAGAAATGGAAGCGACATACACACAATAAACATAATGAACGCATAGACGATTCAATTTCTTAAAATAACTGTTTAGAATAACGTTTATACGAGTATAATAAAGTTTATATAGGAGATATACTTTGTTAATACTGTATTAATGCTTTACAAAAACTGCGACTGTTATTTTAATTTTGGTTTATAATTAAAATATTCTAAGTTTCGATCCAATATTTTTAAAAAAAAATATTTTTGCATTAATTTTTTTTGCCGTTTTTTATTTAATTAAAACTGAAAATATTATAAATACATGTACAATAATATAACTTACATAAATTAAGGAAAACAAAATACCGTATGTAAAAATGACAAGAGTGTTTTATTTAAATTATTTGCTTTAAATTTTATGTAAGACTAAACAATTAAGAAAATTTAACATTTTAGAATATTTAAAATTTATTTAACTTTTATCTTTTAGATTATGTAATTAAAGTGATGCCACATCTCATAATAAATCATTCGCAACAGCGATTTTAAATATACTGTAATATGTTTTTTTTTTAATAATTTGTCGCAATTAATGAAAAATAGCATCAGCTTGTAATCAAATCATATTTGCAAAATAATTATAATCTTTAGTAAAAATTGAGGTATTAATTACCGGTACTCGAATTATTTTCGAAACACTAATTATTAACGGTATAAAACATAAAATAAAACACGGTGCTAGATAATTACCAAAGTGGCTAGTTATTCATGGCCTAAATCCCCGCAGTCCACAAGGGCCCCGAAAAATCAAAAAGGGAAGCCAATACCACAGAAGAGGAGGGGACCAGGGTTGAAAAAGCTATTGAAAAAGTTGTGCTAGGAATTATTTTCTCAAAAAAAGGACTCAATTTGTTAATTTTTCTACAAAGCTCTCGCGCCTGCTAGGCTCGAATGGTGTTTTTTTCATTTGGTTTGGTTTTTGAAGTCCCATGCTGACTGACCTACCTCTGGATGCATAGACAGCGAGCAATTGTTTTTCAGGTTGGCAAATAAAATAAAGTTCGTGGCGGCGGCATTGTAATTCTGCCCTTGAAGTTGGCGCCAAAATCAAAAAAAAAAAAGTTATTGCTAAAGAAAGGCAAAGTGGAAGAAGCGTAATGCTAAGAGTGGTACTGTGGTACGACCGTACAATACTGCCATTGGGGCACATTTTATCATTCTGGCCTGTCGCCAATAAAAAAGCGATAACCCGTATTATAACTGAAAATAAATGCATGACATGTACTGTAAATGATTCTGAATATTTACCGCTTAATAGGGACTTTGGTCCTAAGGTGACGATAGCCACGTTGAAGCGATGATTCAATACAATTGGAATCTAATTTTAAACTAAAAAAAAAACAGCTTGTTTTTATTGCAGCGTAAATCGCATTTTATGCCGGCACACCCATTACATTCACTCATTAATCGTCTTAACGTATAGGCTACGTATACCGTAAATATTGTCACTTTAAACGCAAAAGTATCCAATATACATTTCCTACTTTTTACAGGTGATAAAATAAAATTATTTATAAATTATAGTGCCCTAGTAATTTTTCGAAAAGCTTGAAATTGTGTCTTTTACTAATTTTATTTGGTTGAATTCATGAACTAATTAAGTATTATTATAAGCAATAATTATTATCCATAAAATAAAGTTAACTTATTTGTAAAAGTTCCTTGTGTGACAGAAGAGTAGTAGATTACTGTATTACATTTATTTTTCATTAGTGAAACAAAATTATCTTAAAAGTATAAACTTCTATTAAAAATATAAAAAACCTCATTTTACAACCACTGTACAGTACAGATTTTTATAGATGGCTGATAAATTGATAATAATGATTGAATTTAAACTGACACCTGTAATGTAAACGCTGCTGTTATTATTAATTTTCAAGATGCAATAAAACAAATCTAATTAGTTCCATAAAGTATTTTAAAATACATGTACAGTGTAGGCTACTGTATCTTCTGCAGTATTGACGTGCCCAGAATACTGTACAGTAGCCTACTGTATAATATTATTATACGGAGTATAATTAAATTATGAGGCCTGTACCACGTTTCTTTTGCTAACAGTAATTTGATTTTTTATTTGACAACGAATTTTTTTCTTCGGAGAAAAGTGACTTTTTGTGTAAAACAATAATTGAGACTTCAAATAATTTTTCTCAAATTTGACACCTCCTTTTGGTAGTGCCCGGCGACAATTGCTCACTATTCTCCCTTTCGCCACACTACTGAAATCGAATATAAATCGGTAATTACTTTGTCGGACACGTCGGTGAACGAAACCTCTACGGTATAAAACCCATTACCACAACAGGTACCGTAGTGCTTGTCCTATAGATAATAATAATATATTGTCCTGCAGAACATTATGTTGTACACTTTTCATTGTTATTGCTTTTCAAAACTTGAATAAATAATAATTGTTATTAAATTGATAAATTAATCTGGCAGGCATATTATTTTATTTGATAATTTTATATCACTGTATACCGTCCGTACTTCCAGCTGGCATTGAGGCTGATCCATCAGATTCTAAGTGGATAAATTTCATGATCCAAAATTCCAAATGTAAAAAAAAATCATTGCTGAATAATAATTACTGTATTATTATTGCTAAATCAAGGACTTAGGAGTCCCTAGAATAATAAATTGTCCCTTGCAGCTGGCAGACAGCTGGCTGTCATCAAAAAACTTGGTGCGTAGCATGCAGGGTGCATAAAGTATGCGCAGTGCGTGTTCACTTCATACGCAATTCCGCGCTGCTACCAAATAAAGTGAAGGCAAAATTTGCAATTTTGTTGTGTACGGGCAACCATACCGGAAAAAAACGCTTGTGATGTCATCGTTGCTAACCGCATCGATTTCCGAGTAATCGATAGTGAATTTCATTTTAGTAGTTTTAATGTGTAAAGAAATGAATGACAAGGTGGAAGCTTTATAACATCTTTTAAATTTCATCTTGCTGTAGTTTATGATCATTTAATTGTGTTTAAATTATTGAAATGCCTGCCACTGCTTTATCATTGTATCTATTAATCTTTTCGGTAAGTAATATAGCCTACATGGATGAAGGTGTCACCAGGAGTTACATGCCTGTTCATGCTTTTCAAACCGTGCGGTTTTTATTTTATAAATTACAATTATAAATTGTGGTAGTTAATTAAACGCAATTTAGAACGATGAAAAAGTTTGCTTGATAGTTTTCAATAAAATTAACTCTAGTGTATAATGTTTGCGTAATTATTGTTCCTACCGGGTAGCGAAATGGCTATCTCATATTCCCGTTATTTAATCTGTATTTCTACGTCATTATTTACTATAATGCAAATCTAGTTCGATGAAAATTGTGTCGAAAAATGAATGCTTAATAATGTTGCTAGAATTGAAATTTACTGTACATAAAATATATGGGTAAATTTCAATTTTTGTTCACGTGTATGTTCAATTAATTGTACGTGGCAGGTAGCCGCCTTCACAATTGCAAAACTTTAATGATTTCTTGTTGACATAAGCTTTAATGTTTAGGTCGCATTTGTGTTTATCATTGCTATTAGCCTTCAAAAGATAGAATTATAATTAGGGAATGCGTTTGCTAATAAAAAATATGCTATGTTTTTCAGGTGACGTTAACGTTTTTATATCAACCAACGTATGGATCCGTAGTACAGTTAACTAATGAAAATTTTGATACAATAGTTTGTAAGTACATGTATATTGATTTCATGCTTAATATAATGTCGAATATTGTATTTGTTATTTTTGTTTAGCTCAAAATGAAGTAGTTTTTATTAACTTTTACGCCGATTGGTGTCACTTTAGTCAAATCTTAACTCCGATTTTTGAGGAAGCTTCTACAAAAGTTGCAGAAGAATTTCCGGTAAAAAATTAAGTTAGCATTTTCTTTATTTTATTTATTTAAAAATAAATTTATATCTATAGACTACTGGAAAAGTTATCCTTGGCAAAGTTGATTGCGATCGTCAAAGTAAATTATTTTAACTTTACGAATGCAATATTTAAAATTTGATGAATTATACTATTTCAGCGGCTTTGGCTTCTAGATTTCACATAAGTAAATATCCTACACTCAAACTCGTGTGCAATGGTCAAGTAGGAAAGAAAGAATTTCGTGGGCAACGGTCTGTTGACGCAATCGTTAAATTTGTAGCAGAACAACTTCGAGATTCTATCAAAGAAATTAATACTCCTCAAGACATCGAAAACGTTGAGGTAAAGAAATGTTTATTTTACTGTGAAAATAATTTAGAAATTTTTATTGTTACTGTAATTTAGCTCAAAGCTCGTGCTGTTTTTGGATATTTTGAAACCAAGGAATCTCCGCAATATGAAGCATTCGTGAAAGTTGCTAAAAATTTTAAAGATCATTGCGAATTTTATGTTGGCACAGGGTTAGTAAATGAATTGTTATAATTATTTAAAATTGTACGATTTAATGTAACCAACTTTAACATAGACCAGGCACAGATTTCTGGAGGCCGAATGGAGATAACATAGTTTTCAGACCGTCTCGGGCTAAAGTAAATTTCAGTTTCAAATATGATTAAAACTTGCATTAATTCTTTTATTATTAGTATGGCCCAACCAACCCTCGATATCCTGGCGATATTGCCGAATATTCTCAATTGAATGAATGGGTTAACAATAATTGCATACCGCTGGTCCGAGAAATTACATTTGAAAATGCAGAGGTAACTGTATTAACGTTATAATTTATGTAATTAGTACCAGTAATAAAGGTTGCCGTTATGAAAAAATGTATATTTTGCAGGAGTTGACAGAAGAAGGGCTCCCTTTTCTCATTTTGTTTCATGATCCAGACGATCACGATATTGTTACCAAATACACAGAAGTGGTTAAGACACAGCTCGGTAGTGAAAAATGTTAGTACCTTGTTAATTTTAGCAACTAAGTTTGCAAATTTAAGCAGCTTTTGAGAAATTTAACAATTTATTGTGAAGTCATTAAAGCTGGTTATTTTAATTTTAGCTTCCATTGTTTGCCTTACTGCTGATGGCATTAAATTTTCGCATCCTTTGCATCATTTGGGAAAAAGTAAAAAAGACCTGCCACTTATTGCAATTGACAGTTTTAGACATATGTATCTGTTCCCAAACACTCAAGATATGACGTAAATATTATAATGAAATTGACGTTGAGTGAACTTTTTTTTAAAACTACAATTTGAGAATTTATTGAACAGAGCTGAAGGAAAATTACAAGACTTCATTAAAGATCTCCATTCGGGCAAACTTCATCGAGAATTCCATTATGGTCCAGATCCAGTAACCGAAAATAATGAAGTTGCACATCATCCAGATGGCAACAAGGTCCAGGTAAGCGATTCACAGGACTACGAACAAGGAGATTATGAGGTAGGAGAAAAGTCAAATATGATTTGCATGAAAATTTAAAATGCAACAAAAATACTAATTACTGTATTATACTCCGTAATATTTTGCATCTTGCATGGCCTTTGTAGTTTCTGAATATGACTTTGCAAATTTGATTTGACTTTTTTCTCTTATTTTAACAAGATTTCTTCCTTTAATTGTTTTTTCTAATTTCATACCTTTGTAATATTTTTTAAATTATCATTTTCAACTTATTCAGTTTTAATACATTCTTAAAAATAATTGCAGGGTCAAGCGACTGATCCTCCAGAGTCAACATTCAAACGACTGGCGCCGTCCAGATCTCGTTACACACTTCTGAGGGACGAACTTTAACAATTTATAATAAGTGTTCAATGCCAATATGGAAAATATTCATTGGCATGTAGCACGAAAATGGATAAATATCGTGTACATTATTTTGGATCACTTCAAATCAAAAACTTTTCGAATTTTTGTATGCTGGACATTAATGTGGTCACATGCGAACGTAGCATAATTTGTGACTTTTCGAATTCCAATGACAAATTTAGAATTTTGAGGTTAGATATATGCAATTTCGATTTGTTTTTAAATGTTTCAATGGTGAATTTTAATAAATACGAGAGAAGTAATATTTTGAAATCAGTATGAATTTTGTAATTTTTCAATGTTGTACTAATAATCGTTTATTAGCAGCATAAAGGTAACAAGGCTTTTTGGCTTCCAACAAAAAGTTTTAAAGTAAAAGATACTATCTGTCTGGACCGTTGACATGAAATATTCGACAAGTTTTATCATCGGAAGCTGTCAAGATTGTATTTCCATCCCTGAAAAAAATGTGCAAATCATCTTATTTCCGTAATACAAAACTGAACTTCAAACGTGGCGTACCTTGATAACACTAAGTCTAGTATTTCGCCTGTATGTCCAGACCATTGACCATCTAAAGTTCCATTCCTTGCGTCCCATAACCTTATTACTCCATCCATCGCTGCTGTATACACTTTAGGAGATTCATTGTCCCATACTAGACGAATTATCCCACACTAAGAGTTGACGATACTAAAATTACATTTGAAACGAGAAATGTTATGTGGTATAATACTTCGTGATCACATGTTTGTAGCAAAACTTGTGTTGAAATATCCCAAATTTTTAGGCTTCCATCTAACGTCCCTGTGGCACATAATGGAAGTCTGAAAATAATTTAATTCAAAAGCTGAAACGGTTAAGCTCAACATTAACTTACGTTTTACAAAAGCCAACACATTCAACAGATCTTTGATGACCATCTTCGTTACTGTTTTTTGAACATTCTAGAACCCCCAAGACCTTTTTTGAATGGCATAAATAAGGTGAGAAATTATTTCATGTAGAATTTAGCAGGACTAACCGAACCGTTGGATGGATTAAACAATTTCGCAGTACCATCAACTGATCCACTCAAGAAACGAGTATCCGAATCTCTGTCTAGACAAGTAACTCCTTCTCTATGAGCAAATTCATCTACATTCCTTTAAGATTTAGTAAAATCAATGTTAAAAAGAACTTTAATGTAATTCTAACTGATTATTTTATGCAAAGGTGAAGAAGTTGATCTCATATCCCAAACATAAATGGACCCATCTCCATAACCTATAACCATTCTGACGCCGTCTGACAACATTTGACAACACTCGGAAGGACAACCGTGACCACCAAATATTTTACAATCTCCTCGGGAAATATGCATCATCCAAACACTGCCTTCAATTGTACCAGCTAGTAGTACATTACTACTCGAATGCCACCTAAGCCACTAAAATTGATGCATGTGATTAAACATGTTATCAAATTTAAACACGCAAAATTTATGATACCGCTAAATCAGTCGTTTCAAAAGATGTAACTTTTGATCGTGTCGCAATCTTCCAAATTTGTATAATTCCGCTCATATCACCAGTAGCTAACAATGTGCCATCGTGATTGAATCCAACGCAGGTAACTGAATCTTTATGATCTATGTTTACATTATAGCAAAGAAGAAAGTGAATTCATTACACGTAATCATTTACTCGCCGATTGAATATTATTACCTTCACATTTAAAAAGTATTTCTCCGCTAAGTGTATTCCATAAATAAGCGCAGTCATCTTCACTTCCTGAAACTGCAAGCTCGCTATTTGTCGGAGATAGGTCACAAGAAAACACAGACCCTGAATAATATCAATTAACAATATTATAGAAAATTAAATATTAAGCCAGTAGTAATACTGTATTATAAATGTGTACCTGTGTGACTATCAAAAACTAAATCTGCATCGTCTTGGGGTGCAATTTCTTGATCTTCATTTTCAGATACGTCATTTTCTTCAAGATCGCTTACTTCCTCGACAATATTTTCTAAAATGAATCCACATTAGGTAACGATAAATGTTTTTAATTATTATATGAAATGATCAAACATTACGGTAGTCTTCTAAATACAAAGTTAGTTCTCAATACAGTATTTCAATTTTAAATTATGTTTAAATATAGCCTACATTGTAAAATTAAAAACATTACCATCGTCAAGGTATAAATCCCCCATATCAATCTCTTCATCTGCCATGATTAATTTATCTTCAAATAATTTGAAAACTGAGAAATAATGTAGCCCTAGTACATGTAGTTTAAAAAACTTCTGATATCTAGATACAACGTAAACAATTTCTACACGATTCTGTAGCTAAACCGTCGGCTAGCTAAACACATGGCACATGTGGTCTGCAACATTCTGCTCGCAAAGTGAGTACGCGCTTAGCAAGAGCGCTTTAAAATATATTTCCTGATTTAAAAAAAAAATAAAATTTGTTCATAAAATTATTAAAATACAAAATTAATAGTGTAAAATCTACACTTAACTTCTCCGGCATCCACATTGAAATTATTATTTAAAAATAATATTATTTAATAGTTATTTGAAAATCGATTTAAAACCACGTGGTTTCATTATGGTAGGCGCCAAACACATTTCCCTCCATTTCTGGTAAACTCTACAGTAGTCAAGTGAGCAACGGAAAGTTTTGATTGCAGTATTGATCGGTATTCAAGTTCGTTATACTAATTAATTAAAGCGTAAATAGTTATTTTAACACCATTATTATAATAGACTACATTAGTATTCATAACGTTTTTTTTCCTATTATAAATTTATAATTTTAATTATGCTACAGTATTGCTACGGTAGTGACTTGAGTCTGCGGGTATGAAAATATTCTCGCGCTGTACAAAATCTCGGCGGTAAGAAGTCATTGATTACAGTACCGGTATTAATCTAGTGAATGAACTTTTAATGTGTCTTTTGACACGGTAATTTAAAGCAATTTTCATCTTAAAATGTGTATAATCAACAGTCCAAACAACTTGGAAATAAATGTACATTATTGTCATTTCGGTCGCCATTAATTATTGCTGTCCCCTGCTGATGACTCCTTGATGATCACTTGAGTAACATGAAGAAACTTAGGTAAGTCTGAATACCTGTACCCTTTTACAGTTGATAACATAATATTGTTTGTATGAATTAAGATTTAGTTTAAATTGTTGTATCTGTGCTAATTTTATTTATTGACCTTTTAATCCAAAATTGATTAATATTATTGTAAGATGTCACCGAAAACAGGTTCAAATCACCAAGGCTTGCTGTACATCCAGAGAGGTTGGTTGGTTGGCTTCATTAATGCATGCATTCAACTATTTTTTAAAAAAACCACGTTTTGGAAAATAGGCTTCTGAATACGGTACGTAATGCATTATATTTCACTAGGCTATACAGACGTTGTGTGACCTTTATGTTGCTATTTGGTCAAAAAATGTTTTTGGAGTTATACACTCGTAACTCTGCAAAAGTTGCAGCAAAAGTGCAATCATTAATGAAGCCAACCCAGTACCGCTGTGTAACATTTTAAATGGTTTTATCATTGGCGTTTGAAAGGTTTTACC
>JAQGAY010001117.1:0-16475 GCA_034698085.1 Polydesmus angustus | reverse complement strand
TGTAAGCTTGCCTCGTAAGGTACTGCTCCCACGGGTACTGCAATTGTACCTTTTCAACTTGTAATTGTAATCGTTATTAACGAAGTTATTAACCAATTGTACCTTTTTCATTATAACTTGTAATCGTTGTAAAACGAAGTTATATCAATTAAAAACTTGTATTAATCGACAGTATAAATCGACATTTATAACCTTATTTTAGCCACCAGTATAGTATATTGCGGGATAGAAGTTTGAACCCAAACTCCGACCTAACCCAAGGAATTGACCACGACAACACAACGCCCATAATAGGTCCAGAGAAAAAGCAATTAGTCCAACCATACGTAACAACGCTGAAGATGACCAGAAGGGAGCAGAGGGTTAAGCAATGTACGAACAAAAGAAAAATGCATTTATAGGCGAATTTAACGGCGTACGCGTTTCTGCGTAATGCCCTGAATTCAACGCTGGACCAACTGACCCACGATAAGTAAATGGGGAAAACGACAAAGACTAAAAGGATGTTCCAGCGGCGAATTTTTTTCCACAGTTTTTGTGCAACCCTGTAGCGTTTAAGGCTGCCCAAGAGAGCGTTGAACTGTCTTTTCCGGAAGTGACAGAGTAAAAAGCAGGTAATGTTGGTCAATAAAGTAGAGTGTGGCCAATAAACAAAAGTTTTTTGATTTTTTCAGCGCTTTCCCTCTTATTAGACTTTTGTGGATGACCGCAATTTGAAAGAGGGCCAGCGAATTATATAATAACAATAAAAGCGCGGGTATTTTCATAATCCAATTGTACACTTTTAGAACAAAGTTGTTGGATTCGTTAAATCCGTACAAACTGATAAGAAAGATGAAAAATCTTTCAGCCTGGTAAAGTGTGTGTTTCGCCATTGCAAACTCAGCTGTTACTATGCCAGAGAAAGTGAGCGTGGTACTCCAAATAAAAGGAAGGACTATCGATCGATTAGACTATCGATCTCGACTTCCATTTATTACTAAGTGTTTTTTTATAAAGTGCATGTTTTTCCAGTTTTTTTTTTTTTTTTTTTTGCTGAAAGGTTCTTTTCATCAACGAAAACCATGACTTCAAATGCTATCGAGTGGAAGACTATCGATTTGTTACTGTTTTTCACGTTAGATGTCATTCATTCCCCAGCAACGTGGCATGAAATGAAGGACTATCGAGTTTTAGTTGCTACGCTTTTATGCGAAAATTGCTAGTTTAGCGTATTTTGGATTTTGTTGCTATACACATTTGAGAATGTTAAATGCTCACAAAACTAAGTAAATTGAGATACAAATTATTATTAAATATTTTAAGCTTAGGATTTAACATTTAATAATTAAATCACGTTGTAATTCTTATTATTTTTTTTTTACTGAAAACATATGTCAATATTTATGAATTTAATATAATTTATGTGTTACCAATTTGTTGACAAAGAGCATGGAATTAGTGTTCAGTGTGCAGCTTAGACAAAATAACCATAAAGTTTTAAGTGCAGACATTTTAAATAAAAATATAAATTTAAGTTAAAATGCAGTTTTATTAATTCTTATTTTTTGTGGCGTTAGCATTAGCTTGTTAAATAGGGCCGTGATAAGTATTTGGAATTCCACAATAAAATTGAAAGAAGATTGTCCAATCCATAATCCTGAAATCCCACCGATTATTCCCACAAGCTAATCAGGCTGCAAACAGATAACAATTTTAATCCTTTCAGTATCCGGAATCCACTTACTAGTTTATAAACATTTTTGCTTCACTTATTTCAAAACGATAGTAAGTGCTCCTGCAACTTAAAATTAAAGAAAATGTGAGTTTAAAATGCAAAAATTAAGATATTTGTATTGTAATTGTTATAGTTTACTTGCAAGGATAGCGACATAAACAAACACTTGTATCTTGTTTTTAAAATATAACGTAAGTGTTATTTCGATTAACATTAATATAGGGTGTTCGTTGGATGACGATAGTTTTGAAACATGAATAAATCAGACGAATTTTAATGAAAATAAATTATTTTTTATAAAATTTACATTAATTTACATCTCTCATTTAATAATAAAAAAATATTTTTTATAATTTGAGCTCTACAACTCAATCAGCACGTATTAATGCGTTCAAGGAATATTGCATTAACCCTATGGTAAATGCCGGCACGTGCCAAGATGCAGTCGGCAGGTGCAGGCTGAGCGCGTGAGCACGTTTACTCGTGCCGACTCAGTTATAGAGATCAAATTCAAAAAATTAATTATTATTATTAAAGGAGAGGTGTTAATTAATGTTAATATATAAAAAGTAATGCATTTTCAATAAAATACGACAGACTTATTTCAGAACTATTGTCATCCAACGAAGACCCTATATTTTCTTGTAACCACCCAAAATAAGAAATAAATTAATTTACCATATTGATTACCATATTGAAATTTTGAAAGGTCAGAGGTTCCACCATCATCTGAATAATTTATTGCAGGGTTTAATAAACAGAGATGAAGACCAATCTACATTTTATTTATAAACATAAAACAAATTATTGACACCAGTAATTAACACAAGACTGTACACTTTTCCTTTAAACTATACTTTATATGACTGTGTAAAAATAGGTTAGGTTTGTCCCAAAGTTTATATACTTTTCTGGCCAAAAGTCATAGGTAGTGTTACTTGGAATGCACTTTGAAGTGTACGGATATGGTAGTCTTCTAGTTTTTGCTTGCATGTATTTTTTTGGCATTAGACACTACATGTACTAAAATGTTTCTAGCTAATTTTTTAAAAATATAGTTAATATATTTATTATAAACATGCCTCTAATTCTATAAAGTTAATTACATTTAAATAAGGATGGCAGTATTAAGAATCAGGATTATTTATTGTTTAGTGTTTTACAAGTTAATTTTGCCCATGTTTTTAAATATTTTAAAAATTACCATAGAATATTTAACAGCTGCATGACTTCCTGGTACAATATCAAGTACTGCTAAAGGATTATTGATTCCTTCAATTTGCAACATGCTTAAAGGATCAAAGCTAACTTTTGTTGATATCAGTTGATACCTCAAATAGGTTTTAGGATATTTCAATTTAACAATCAAATCTATTTAAAACAATAATTGCAAAATGTTTATTGCTTCGGTTTATTGCTTTTGAATTTTGGCCTTACTTTTAACTGTTATTTGTTTTTTATTTCTTAGATAATATTGTGCATGACATTGCTCCCCAGGTTCCATAAATCTTTTTTCTTGTAATCTTTTACAATTAAAAAAATTAATCTAGTGGCTTAAATCCAGAAATTGTTTTTAATTCTTTATACAATAGTCAACAACTAAAACAATATTATGATAGGTCAATTTATATATTTTTGACATAATATTATGTAATACTCAATAAATAATTTTTTCACATGCCATATTATGATTCTCCAGTAAACATTAAGTTACCTACAGTCTAATTGCCAGAAGTTAAAATGTATATCCAGATTGTTAAACACACTTTTTAACTTTCATTTACTTACAAAATTTAATACATGTACTAACCTGCATTGTATATATTTTCGAGCATCACTATTTTTAGAATATGACCTCTCCAACTGAGTCGGCACATATTAACTCGATTAGCCAAATTTGAAATTTAAAAATCGAATAAACAAGTCAAATTTTAATGAAAATAAATAATTTTTTTAATATTTAGTTTGATCAACATCACCAATTTAACAATAAAAAATAACATCTGGCATGTGATCTCCTTCACTGAGTCGGCACATGTAAACGCGTGTAACAAAATTTCTAATAACTCTCTGGCACGTATCTGCTTGGTGGTTGGCGCGTATGAGAAAGTCATTGAAGATTTTGCTAATCAAATTATTATGTGCCGACTCAGTGGAGAAGGTCACATGCCAGATGTTATTTTTCATTGTTAAATCGATGATGTTGATATAACTAAATATTAAAAAATTTATTTATTTTCATTAAAATTTGACTTGTTTATTTGCTTTTTAAATTGCAAATTTTGCTGATCGAGTTAACATGTGCCGACTCAGTTGGAGAGGTCATATTTTAAAAATTGTTTTTTATTATTAAATCGGAGTTGTTGTTGTATGTAAATATCAAAAAATTATTCATTTTCATTAAAATTTGACTTCTTTATTCGTTTTTATCAAACTCCGTAATTAAAAAAACACACGTTATTATAGCAAATGCTCAAAAATAATGGGGACATTCATTAACACTGGGAATTTTTTTTTTCTTTTCTTTTTGATCATAAAGCATGATGACTATTAATAAACATTGAGAAAGACTTGAAAATAATTATGACTTTTTTGTTCATAAAGTATGGGGATCGTTCATAAACACAGAGGAAAACTAGAAGAAATGGGTATAGTTCATAAAGGTTGGGGTTGAGAAAAAAGAATGTGTACAGTTCATAATAGTCGGCAATTTTTTTTATTTAATATTGTTATTGCGAAACCATGGAAAAGCAAAAAAAAAAAATGGGATAGTACATTAAGGCGTGAAATGAGAATAAGAAAAAAGGGCAGGTATTGTTCATAAATACAGGTAATGAGTTTGGAAAACAAACGATAAATGTAAGTTTAAGTGAAATGTAACAGTAATGGCAAGAGTAAACCCCTCTCCCATAGCAAACCACGGGTACTTTATCTAGTACTGTGGCGCACAAGTTTTTATCATTAATAATTAGTATTCTTACCTTAACAGTTGCTTGCACATAAGATACGGATTTAGCAAATGATTTTAGAATGAGAATGGATACCACTCCCCAACAGTCGATTCTTTCCTACAATGAGTTTGAAACTAGTTAAACATAAATACATGGGGCTTTGTTAAATTAAAATAAATAAACAATTCAAACATTAATTCATTAAAAATATAATAATTGAATATTCCAACAACAACAATAAAGTTTAAAGTTCCATTTGCTTTATTTAGTTTTAAACACACGTTGTTTTAGACTATGCTGTTATCTGACTATTAGCATATTAACCCAAATATAATGCGATAATGTTTTTTTTTTGTTGAGGACAAATTGTTAGCCTACCCGACTTACCTCACAAGACATACATATATACGAGTATTTTAGTTAAACCAGTTTTTTCAAAAAAAGTACCAAGGGCATTGTATAGTACATGTATTTCATTTGTTAAAAGTGTCTCGTTTCACTGGGCATATTCAACCCAATTATAAAGTTATTAAATAAAATTTGAAATTACAAGGATTTGGAAATATTGTTGAGTGTCAATGGCGTTCTTTGGTGATAGTACGTCCCATAAATAGCTGAAGTCTAAAAAATGATTCAATTTTTAATATTTGACATACTCAATTGAAATTAACTGTGACATTGTTTACCACCAGATTTTCATCGTTATCAAATTCTGATCTTTGTATGGTTGCAGTTAATGGAGAACGTCTTTAAATATTAAAGTTTCATATTTTAGAACCAAAACAATTTTTTTATATACAGTATATAAAAGTGTTTCTTTACATCATTGTGTAAAGTAGAATAAGGGCGTTTTATTTTTAATTTAAGGCATTTGTTTAAAAAATTTGTTTTTTTCACAATAATTTAGCATACATTTTGTATGTTAGTTTTTTCACTCACTTGCAAGTTGTTTTACAATTGCACATATCATCAATTTCTTGTACCAATGTACCAACGTAAGGCCCAATTTATATAGTTCTCTTTATAATTGAATTACAATAATTGATTATTGCTACTATCTTGTACTTTTTCTGCGTGAAGGAAAGAGAGATGGAAGGAGTGATGTTGAGATTTAAACAACTTTCTCTGGAAAAACGAGCGAAAAACGACTCAACAAACAACTCCTTCCTTTCAAATTTTTTCTACAAATGTTTGCTTGCATTATTTGGATTTGCAATTTGTTAAACCTGTGGAAAAAGCAAAATTTATTTGTTAACTTTCCAATCATATTAAATGCATTGTATCTCTTAACGATGCAATTTCCGACTTTTCTCTGCATCCTCCCTGGCATCGTGGTGTGTTACTGCAGAGCGGAAATGGAGGAAGCCATGGAAGAGATGAAGCGGATTAAGTCGCCCTTAAAAAAAGCTATAACCGGAGCTAAACTCATGGAGAAGTACCAACAACTGTACGAATTGGCCTCAGACACCGACCGAACCCTATCCACAGCCATGTACATTATCAAGTGGCCCTTTATAATGACCGCCGCTTTTACAGTGATAGGCGCACATCTTTATAAGGATCAAATAAATGGAATCTTTGATTATTATGGATTAGAGTCACATTTATCCTTAACATTATTATTATTATTATGAATACATGAGGATGAAGCAGGTTGACCAGTTGCAGCAGATGGCAGTGAATGAGCCACTTTTTACTCTGTTCGGAGAGATTTTGGACAATGACCATTCATACACGGTAGACTAAATCAATTAGCTTTGTTAAAAACAAGACTGGAAAAATAGGCACACGTAAAACTATGAATAACTCGTGTTTTTTATTATTTGGATAAAATAATTTACATAATTCGTTTTATTATTGCTTTTTGAATAATATTCTGGTCTTCTCTTACTATCCAACCCGGAGTAGGCTGCTTAGCGCAGTTAAGCATTTTGTACGGTTCCTCCTAGAGGTGATGTTATTGATTAAAGGGTTAGGTACTTGGGTTATGTACTTTGGTTAGGCAAATAGTGCATATAGTATGCTATCCATAGGTTAAGATTACGTTATTTATTTATGGTTAGGGCAGGTCAGGTCAGGGCAGGCTGACGGTATTTCCTAAAATAATTAAAAACATCAATTTAATCACGAAATGATTGAGAAAATAAACACGAAAGCAGGAAATGACGTAAGCAGTTTTGTATTGCGCCAAGTGAACATGCGCGTCACATTCATATTCGGTAAAGATGAGGGGTTTAACTTAGGGGGTGTGAGTCGTCGAGGGTTTATTTTCGTCAGCCACCACGATAATAGTTAATATTAATTTTGGAAATAACAACGCGAAAAGGATTTTAATTGACGGTGTGTGCGGTGTCAAAATACGGCGACTGGGAAATGTGCGAGAAAGCGATAGCGTCGACGGTGATGAAGTGCAGCGACGGCGGCTGCGCTTTCTACTCTCTCGCGATCGATGGTTATGTCGCAGCCTCCTGCCGTCCTCTCATCGACAACTGACGACAGCAGCCAGCTTTTCGATGATAGTAGATCGCAGTAGCAACGGCCGAGCTGTAATCATATTTTTGATTTAATTATTTTAATGAATGTTTAATTGACAAAAATGTGAATTGCAAATCGTTGGGTGGACTTTTCTAAAGCTGTACGTAAATTAATAATTATTAAAAATCAATCATTCAATCATGAGATGTCATGCGAAGAAGGCGAGCGAGAGTCTGCCGCATTGCACGTCTCTTCCACCGCCAAAAAATTTTTTTCCCCAGAAGAAATCATGATTTATTATTTTTATTTTATTCTATGGGTGTTCTATCACGTAACACCTATCAATAAAACATAACAAATACTTGTTTAGATTGCTGTTTAATTTGCATTGAATTTAAAAATAAATATTATTATACACTTTACTACGTTTATTTATTTAAATTTAATTTAATATAATTTAAATCTAATTGACTTTACAAAATTCATGTACCTTTCAATTGTAGCCAAGTTTTAGGAAAACATGTATAGGGTGTTCGTAGGATGACGTTAGTTTTGAAACATGAATAAATCAGTCGAGTTTTAACTAAAATGAATTTTTTTTTACATTTACATTAATTAACACCTCTCATTTGGTAATAAAAAAAATCTTTTTTAGTATATTATGACCTCTACAAGTGAGTCGGCACGTGTTAATTGGCTCGAGGAAATTCCCATTAATCCTATGGTAGATGCCGGCGCATGCCGCAATGCAGTCGGCAGGTGTAGGCTGAAATTCCGCAAAAGCTTTAGCCGTCGAAATTGTATTTTCAAATCCATGTTTTTATCCATAGCAAATAACTTTTCTTGCTTCACCTCTTCCTATAACACAATAGAACATTGTTAAATCCGGCTGAAGGTCGCTGAAAGTAATTCTAAAAAGACTGGCGTACACCCTGTATCAGTCTCATTTCATCGTCAGTCAGTTAGATCTGCTTAACAAAACGCAGCAGAAAAATACTTATAAAGGTAATTAAAAAAATATTAAATTTTTTTATTTAAAAAATCGAAGAATTTCATTTATTTAAGAGGAACTATGCTATAATTGTGTCGACCGCGTTGTCAGAGAATAGGTCTCATTCCTCATTCATTATTAACCTACATTTTTATTCTCTTCAAACGAAAATCTAATTGAATTAAATCCAAAAAGAATTTGTTAAATAAATTTTAATGATGTATAATTTACGGTATTGTATTATTTTCTAGATCACAGACAAGTGATAAATATTATGGCAAATTCCAGTCGGTTCATTAAATTGTGCTCGGATAGTAAAGTCTCTTCCAGTGTTACAGTAGTACAAGTTCACCAGTTCATGGAATTGTGTTTGGAAGTTCGAGAGAAGAATGAGCGCCAATTGCGAAAAGAACGAACGGAAGTGCGTGATTATTTCCAGACCCAGACACAAATTCCGAAGCAGCCTACACACGTGGAGTTGGAACCCAGAAACAGCGAAAACCAACGGGAGAAAATTGAAAAGCAAATATCATAACAACAGAGGATTTGATGAGAGAATTCGTTCGCAATGTTAACTTCAAAATATCTTCAAAATTCTTTAATTAAATTTTTTTGTTTTATTTTCTACATTATTAATTGCGATACCATTTAATGTAATAAACTTTTACTATGAAAATGTATTAATAAAAAATTGCTTTTGTAATTGTAAAACCAAAAATATTTGTTTTCTTTAATTAGGCTACATTTATTTGTTAAGAAGAAAACTCCAACATTGACTACTCACCCTCGCTGCATTTTCTTTTAATCGCCCTAACCGCTCTTAATCCCTACGGCCTTAAGGTCATCAAAAGGCAGTGAGAATAAAGCACTAATCTTTTCAATTAAAACGTTGAAAATAAAAAGTTAAAATTTTGGAATAGAAAACAAAGTCATTTTGTTTTTCTTTAATTAAAAATAAAATTCCACTTCCTTCATTGTGTTTACAACCCACTCTAACCGGTTCGCTTCATGCTCTTAATCCCCTGACGTCATTGGACGAGAGGGCGTACCTATCTTTTGGTCACTCCAGTGGTCACACTGGGGTCAGTTTAGCCTTTAAAATCGAAGCAGCAACACCGTTTATTTTTTTGCTCTTCATTTCTTTTTTGCTAAAAGTGCGTTTAGGGTTGAGTTAAGTGCGTGAAAATCATAAGTTTAGAGCGTGCACTTATAATAAGGATTTTAACCAAGATTTTAAGTAATTAAAAACAATCATTATTGAAATTAAAAAGGTAAGAAATTTATTTAATGAAATTAGGAATTAAGCGAATTTAACTTAATATTATAAGAAAGTTGAGAGATGAGGGGCGGAACACAAGTGGTATTATATTTAGGGCCTATAAATTTGTTACGGTTTTTTTTTTAATGAAAAAAAATGTCGCGTCTCTCAAGTTCGTTGCCTATAAATTATTATTGTCTTCTTTCAATCCTATTAAAGCGGATTTTTAATTATTTAAAACTTGTAATATTGTATAGGGGGTTCCTTGGCTGACGTTAGTTTTGAAACATAAATAAATTACATGTTGTTTAATTTTAATGATTTAATTTTTATACCGTATTTACATTAATTAATACCTATAACTTTAATAATAAAAAATAATTTTTGGGATATGACCTTTACAAATGAGTCGGCACGTGTAAACGCGCTCACTGTGACGGCTGAAGCTTTTGCGGGGATTTCCAGCCTGCACCTGCCGACTGCATCTCGGCACGTAACGGCATCTACCATATAGGACTAAAACACATTTTATCGAGCGCATTAACACGTGCCGACTCAGTTGTAGAGTTCATATTATAAAAATTGTGTTTTATTTTTAAATGGGAGGTGTTAATTAATCTAATTTTTTTTAAAAAATGATTTACTGTCAATAAATTAAACTGATTTATTCATATTTCAAAACTAACGCCATCCAACGAACACCCTATACTTCAGGCCCAACCCTTCTTCCCGTCTATATCGCTAACCATTTCCCGCTTCAAATAAATTAATTCGATTTTTTTTTAAATTACGTTTGTTGTTTATTTAATTTTTTTTATTATTTTATTTTTGTAGATGGCCAGATTCGAATTGTCCCATAAAGATTTCAACGATATTTATTCGGACGTGGAAGTGACGATGGAAGGAATTGAAGATTGGCCGGCCGATGAGTCATTTTCCTTGGAGAGCGAGCCATTTCAATGGAGCGCATACCCGGATGTGTCCACTCGTGTTAAGTTCGTGGTGAAAGCCGAAGACTGCGCAGGCGTGTACGTCTCCTTACCCCTCGATCAACCCACCACCACCACTTCCGCCGTCGAGCAGATCAAACAATTCCCCGCCATCTACTTCGTCATCCAGAGCGAAGACGAGGAGGGCGACCATCTTGAAGACCACGTGGTGTGCTTCAACCGCTGCTTCGGCTGGAAACCCGTTGACTTCCTCCACGGCCAACACTTTAAGCTAATCGACAAGTCTGCTCCCGATTGTCTATCTGAGCGATCGAACGGGTCGTTGGTGATCCGGGTCTACGTGGTCCGTGGAGCCCCCAGGCATGGCCCGCAGGGTCTTTTCTTACGACGGGTTTCTGAGCTGGAGCTTAGACAACTTCAGCCACCGGAAGCTGAAGGGACTGGAGGAGCTGTGCGGGGAGGAGAGCCCTTACTTTTACACCGGTTGTAATGGATACAGGGTGCCCGTGTTTGTGCGGCCCCTGCGCCGTAGGTTGCGCGTCTTCGTGTATTTTTGCGCGGGAGAGTTCGATGAGCAGCTGCCGACGTCATTTCCTCACTGCACCACGGTCACTCTGCTGGACCGGAAGAACCCGGAGCGCCACGTTGTGAAGAGAGTGAGGAAGAACATTGGCGGTGGCGCTGCCTATTGTATAGAAATGCGTATTACGGAGCAAGTGGAGGAGTTACTAGAAGACGACACCTTGTTCTACAGCCTTACCATTCGACCTACATGTACAAAGATGTAAACACTGTTCATAAAATATTGCTTAAATACAGGTATATCGTTTACCTGGTCTGCTGATCTGTCATTTTGTATGTATTTTGATTTGGAAAATGTTTGTAAATAAAATATAAAATTTATAAATAAACGTAAATTTTTTTGTAATTCATTTCTGTGGCAGTTTTTTTTCTTATTTCTCTCTTGAAATTTATGGCGCACCCCGTTAAAACACACGCGCACTGTGTTTATTTTTATGCTAATTTAAGGTGGCAAATTAGGAATAGAAAGTTGGTTTAATTGAATTGCTTTTCTTAGAACTTTATTTTACCTTTGTTTTTCATAAAACTTTCGTTTTCATGTTTATTTTATGGAAATACAATGAACTTGTGCTAGTCTAATTTGCTTTCTATGCTCAAATTAAACACAAATTATCAAAACACAATAAGATTAGGAAACAAAAGTTACTAATATATCGGGTGGCCCAAAACAAATGTCACCCCTATGGGAAAGTTGAAATAAAAATTAATTTTTTAAACTTTTTATTCTGAAAACACTACTAAATTGTTGCCTAATATTAATTTAAATAAAATTTAATATGTCTTTCTACTGTCTCAACAGTTTCTTTAAATGGTGTGCACCACTCGTCAATTCTGCTGTTTATAAATCATTAAGACAAATTTTGCTACTCTACAATGTCTATTTTTAGTTTTTTTATTGTTGCAAATTTACGCTTAAGATAGATTTTTTGTTTGAGGGCACCCCAAATAACCTCATCAGGGACTTTTGTGACTTTGAGGATTTTTTTAAGGCTACAAATCAGCTCACTTACATGCTGAATGTTCTGTGCTATTCTAGCGGACTTTAGCGACCTCGTCTTGATGTTACGTTATCGGCATTAATTTGTTTACGAAGTTGATTAACACTTAATTTTACTTCATGCTTTATTCGAAAACTCGTTCCATGTAGTTATTTTCTTGGAACAACTGAAATTGGCGCCATTGTTGTAGAATAGTAAAATTTGTATCAATGATTTTTAGTTTTTTACCAGTGGTGCAGACAATAATTAGAAGAAAATGTTGAGAATGAGGGAAGACATATTAAATTTTATTTATAAGTTTATGTAAGTTAACTTTAACGGGCAACATTTTAGTTGTTTTTTCAGAATGAAAAGTAAGAAAATTAAATTTTTATTTCAAATTTCCCTTAGGGGTGACATTTTTTTTTGGACCGATATATTAAAAAAAATTAGACTAAAATTGTACCAATAATTATTAGTGATAAAATCAAAATGTTAATTTATCATTTTGCAACAAGATTCTATTAAAATATTAATTACAACACGAAAAGTACTAACTAGTAGTTGATAATGAAACATAGAGCAGAAGACAATATCTAATTTTACACAACTTGAACTACATTTTAGTTATTATTATTTTTAATGAAAATTGATTTTATCGACAGATTAAAATCTACTTAATAATATTATTGTTCTTGCAAAATCAATTTGTAAAACACTACAATTTGTGAAATAAGAGATTGCCCAATCTTAAGTAAACACATAAGTGCACTTCCAAAAAAGAAGCATCTGTTTAGCTTTGGAACATTCTCTGCCACATTTTTTACACCAGGTGGAAAATCAATGACGAATTATTAGTACGTTAGACTAACCGGAAACGTATAAATTATAATATTAAGGGGGTGTGTTGAGTGCTCTACTAAAGCTTAAGTAAACGTTTGAGCACAGAGCTTCCTGTTATCTATTTACACGCGTTACAATCGATATGAAATATGTTTTTAAACGCAAAAAAAAATTGATTTCAACCTTAGTTTTAATGTTGAGCTAAAGTGAGTGGTGAGTCGCACTTCCTGTTCTGCCAATATTTTAACACAAAAAATAAACGAACAATAGATTCGGTTTTTATGCATTTCCTGTAAGGAGAACACGAATGCGCTTAAGTGAGCTTCCAAAAAAGACATAGATAAATTATAAAATTTTATCTTTGCTATTTTTTTGAATAACAGGCGGAAGTTGGATACTTGCATTGCGGTCACCCGGTAAAAAAAAAAATAAGACATATTAATATACTTCTTATTTTGCAACTCGTAATTGGTACACTTATAAATTTCTAAATATGAAACAAGATTTTTCGAAATACTAATTACAACACAAGTACATGTATTATTAATAAGTAGTTGATTATGAAACAGGAGCCTATATCTAATTTTACATAGCTGGAACTACTTATTAGTTGTTGTTTTTTTGTAAATTGATTTAATCAATAGATTACATTGTTCTTATTTTCTTCCAAACGAATTTTGTAAAACACCACAACTTGTGAAATAAGAGATTGTAAAATCTTAAAAACAAAAACATTTCTATTATTAACTTAAATAAAATAAATTTAAAAAATAAGTACTTACCGCTAAACTCAATGCCCTGTCTACTTTAAAGAAACCGGATGCTGAAAAGGACTGTTTTAAATACATCGCTTGCAGAGAAAAGTTTTGCAACTGAAAAACATTCATCAAATTGTAAAAATAATTTTTAAAAAACAAAATTCATTAATACTTGAGTTTTAATAGCTTTTTCGTCGGTTTTAAAAATGGAAAAAATAGCAGGGAGAATTTTATCGCGCTGAAAATAATAATAGAAAAAAGATAAAGATGGATAATTAAGGTTGTAATACTGTACTTGGATAATAGAAATGGAAAAAAATATTTACAGATTTTTCAGTGAGGTAAGCGACGTTGGGAACTACGAAAAAAACGATGAATCCAAAAACATATCGCAAGACACCAAAGACGTTGATCTGGTCAAGATACAAATATTTAAAAGCCAGTTCATCACTATAGCGCATGTAGTAGCTGGTAAACATAAGAAAAAGGAGTAGACCCAGCATGCGATTCAATCGAATAGACAACTGGCAGAAATCGCCGTACAATCTCATGTATTGTCTCATCTTCTTTACTCGCATTTCACAGCTCAACTTTTTATCTTCATTTTCTTTGATTTTCACTAAAAGTTGGTCGAAAGCAGACTTTAAAACGGTTTGCAAACAGATGTACATCAAGTGAGGGTGGGTGGCAATAGCTAAGGAATCGATATAATCTTTTGATAGACTAATAAAAAGAGTTAATATTGTAGAGGGATCTTCGTAGAAACCATAGATATAAGTTTGAAACCCGCTGAATGCACTGTTTAGTTCTCCCTGTATGGAAAACAAACCAGTGAAAAAGACGAAGAAAATACTTACGAAGCGTTTCAATTGACGCTTTTTCGGCTTCAACAATTGATCGACGGTGGAGTGCATCTTCAAGTAACTCACCAGCTCTTCTCTTAAATAAAAGTGGTTCAAATAGATGCACATAAAGGTGTATACGATGCTGCTGACAAAGGACAAATCCATCAGAAAGCTTGTCAACTGCTCAGAGTAATTAACTATATAACGGAGCCAACTACACGTTGATTTAACAAACCCACAGAGAAGATAAGAAAAGTTGATTATGGGTATAACGTAGTTGATGACCCCTTTGGTCCACTTCGACCACTCTCTCTTTTCATATAAGCCAGGAAGAGGAAAGCACCCGGTATACTTGCCCACCACTCCCATCCATAGGTACATCTCTAGGATGTTATTCTTATCACCCATTTCATCCAACGTTAAGGTCAAAGTTCAACTGTTCTTCTTTGATAATGAGTTGTAATAATTTTACCTTGTTAGAATCCTAATAAGAATACATTAAAAGTCTTCTTCACAACGATTAACACAAGCGCAATGAGAGTTTTGTTATTCTCAATTTTATCCATTTTATCCTCATTAATTTAATTTTTTACATTTTTTAAGTTTTGTGTAATATCAATTGTATTAAATTTGAAATTAAATGTTTTCCATTTATTATATAATAAAATAAAAAGAAAATATTACGAAAGAAAAAAATAAATTTAATTAAATTTGAACTTTAAAACGAGAAATTATCGATTTCCTTTTAATATTAATTTATATTCGCGTTTCATATTAAAAAGAAAAGCTTTTTTTATTCAATAATAATGAAAATGATAAAGCATTGTTATTTGTTAAAATCGATAATTATTTTCTATTCGATAACATGCAGCAATAAACTTTTCAAGGTCAGAAATTAAACTCACACATTTGATGCTACATTAAGTTCAAAGTTGAAACGTTGTTCTTGGCTGTAATAGTTTCACTTTTCTATAATTTACAATCAGAATCGTGGCACGTCAACTGGCCGAAAACAAAAACGCCGACGTCAACTCGCCGCGGTCAACTGGCCGAGGTGAAACTCGCCGACTGACAATCTGGCCGAGCGACAAACATGCCGAATGCAATTACGCCGAAAACAAATTCGCCGAAGGTTAAACTGGCCGAAGGTATAAATCGCCGAATACACAAATGCCGAAAACAAACATGCCGAATGTCAATTTAGCCGAGGTAAAAAACGCCGAAAACAAATATGCCGACAAATAAAAAAAATAATAAAAAACACAATATAAAGCATTCAATTAACCGACTTTTTTTTCATTCATTTTGAAACGTAAGAGAATAATTAAACATAAAGCTATATTAATACAGTACAGTAAATATAACAGTGAACTAAGCTCTGATTCCGTACTCGTGTAGTTGTGTTTATCATGCTAAAATAAGATGTAGCCTACCTGTGGTAAATTGTAGATATCTTCTAAAAATAAATGCAAAATTTCTTTGATGAAAACCGCACTACAGTATTCCAATTAAAAATGTCTTAAAACTACAGTACAAATACTGTAATTTAAATTAAAGCGATTTAAACATTATAGAACATTATTCTAAAGCTTTTTTTTTTACAAAATTTGTTATTATCTCCATGAAAATTAAAACTTTGAAAAATCTAAACGAAGGTGTTTTATAATTAACTTAAACTTCGTTAACTTAAATGTTTACATTTTTTTAATTTTTTTTATGGATAAATGAAATGGTGTCCGAGCGATAAGCGTGTAACAATTGCCGCTATAGCGATTTACAAAAATTGAAATAAGAAACTTGTACAGTACCGTTTAATAAATGACTCAATTCATTTGAATAGGCTCATTTTTCCAAAATTGTTTTCTAAATAGGCCTACAGTACTGTATTTTCTAAGTTTTAAAATGAATGCGAATAGAAAAGTCGGTGTATTGAATGCTTTATATTTTGTTTTTTTTTTATTTTTATTTATTGTCGGCATATTTGTTTTCGGTGTTTTTTACCTCAGCCAAATTAACATTCGGCATGTTTGTTTTCGGTGTTTTTTACCTCGGCCAAATTAACATTCGGCATGTTTGTTTTCGGTGTTTTTTACCTCGGCCAAATTAACATTCGGCATGTTTGTTTTCG
>JAQGAY010001116.1:0-16514 GCA_034698085.1 Polydesmus angustus | reverse complement strand
AAAATTACAATAAGTTACGATTCTTAAAATTTAAAATAAAATTACAAAACTGTTTGTAATGTCGCGGGATGAAATATTGTAGGTGTCCTAATTTTTCCGAAGTTTGATTCAGCAATTATTACCAATGTTAATTAATATTTAAATGCATATTATACCCGAAGGAAGACTCCTGGAAGAGTCAGTTTCGTCGTCACTACACCATTTTTACAATGTTAATTATTCGTGACATTAATAATAATTATTAATTCGTCTCGGGTTTCAATGGAGATCTCGTCCTTATCAGAAATTACTTCATGCGATGGGTGCTGTTCGTCAGCATCTTTTATCCAGCTATTAGAATTACAAGATTACATGACATTTGGCTAAATCCAAAAGTTTGATTTTGAGAAATTCGACTAACATTTCCCTCTGTTTATAGACCTTGAGAAGAAACAGGTGCCATCTGAGAACTCTCCATCATCTATAAACTATAATAATATTATGTCCCGCGTCCTTCTATCAAATTGCCGCAATTCCAGCTAATTTCAAATTTCATCTAAAAAAAACAAAAATTAATTAAAACAAAAATTTAACGTAATTAATAAGATACAGTATTTTTTGTTTTGTTTTTTTGAAAACACGTGGCTTACGCAATTAAATATAGGAACGTTCGATTTGTATCACGTGGGGTGAACTTTGGAACGTTTCAAATATATATATTTTTTTTATCTTTCTATTGTCAAAGCATTAAAATTTGACCCCTCAATTATTTCCCACCAAAACAAAAAATAAATCCCTTATTATTACAGTATTACTACTATTTTCCAAGATGTCGACTTGTTACGACGTGTTTCGTGGCGATTATCAGCCGAATTTTACTTGGACGTTAAACCACGTAATGAAACTGTTGAAGTTCCAAGCGTTCGTCATGCGCAGTAGAACAACATTCCGTCTCCCAACCCACTCGAACATTAACGCCCGCCCTATGCTCTCCATGGACGCCTCGGGTCTCATTAGCATGTGGCTGAAATTGAGCGGACCTGAAGCGGCGGCGCGAGTCCAACCTCCGCTGCCCACCGTCTATTTCGTGCTGAAAGACCCCGTTGGAGTGGCACCGAACACCCAACACGCGGTTCGCGCCGTCGTTTATACGGCTCACACCGCGTTCAGCTACGAAATAGATTATAAGCGCTGCCTGTTTCAAAAGTCGTGGTTCGCCTCGTTCACGCACATGCAGAACGACTCGGTGGTGCTCTAGGAGTCTAGGTGGTGGTGGTGGAGGTGCCGCGGGCCGACGTGCACTCCTACGACGGCACTCTCACTTTCATGATGGATAATTACCACGCGAAAAAGATGGCGGAAAAAAGATTTTTAGTGGAACGTCAGGAGAGCCCCTACTTCTACACGGCGGCGGAAGGCTTCCGGGTGCAAGTGTGGTTAGTGCTGACCGAAAGTGGGTCGGGCGAAGACGGCGTGAAGCTGAGCATGGCTTTGTTGACGGGCGAGCACGACCAGCGGCTGCCGCAGACGTTTTCCTACAGCGCCGCCGTCGTCCTGACCAGAGCCAATGGAGGCTGCGGGACGGGGACCGTGTTCGCGGTGAAGGAAAGAGTGGTCAGCAAATTCATCGCTTTTAACGTTCGTGATTATGTTGTCCATAATGACAGTTTGTTAATTCAAGTTCGCATCGTAGCCGCCTAGATTTTTGTAGTTTTATTGTTATTCTTAATTATAATTATTGGAAAATGAAAAGTCGTTTTATAATCTTTTTGTTTGGATGAAAGTTTCTTTGTTATAAATTTACTCGAGAAGCTTAAGCTGTGTTTTTGTTGTGTGTTTTTTTCTAAAGCGAACATGAACAAAGCGCGGAATGAATAATTTTTACCAATAAATGACGACCAAATAATCTTTTCGCTAAAAGTTCCAAAATTTCATCTATCATCTGTTAAGGTCAATATCAATTCCGATGAAATGCCAAGTCAATAATATTAAATTCTAATTCCCCATTGGTTAATTCTTTCAAGCATCTGAAAAGAAGTAAATAAACAACAGCATAATAATAATTATGAAAATGAGAGATTTACGATGAGTCTTAATTTCTTAAATGTAGATCCAATTGGATCCTGGCATGCAGAAATTTTTGAATCACCAATTGCCTCGCTCACCTATAATGTAGTTCTATACTGTACGTGCCACCAGAACTTAAGAGAGGTATCTACGTAATTAGTGCTGAAAATTCTAAAATTATTGCGCAGAGAATTTGATTAATATTAAATAGCAGTGCGAAATTAATTACACTTACATGTGTATCGTCGTATAGTTCACAACAGGAATCGCTCCTCCTTGTTTCCTATACGTACTCTGACTTCAAAAAACTCGTGATCAACTGGTAAACAATCGGATAATTTTTTCCACAGCCTTCTAAATAAAATAATTAAAACTCAATTAGAACAAAAATTTTGACAATTATTTATTTTCGGCGATTATTAAGTTTAAACCTACCATATATGAATGTCGAAGAAACTCCTTCGACTATACTGCTAGAATTATAAATCATTTATCTCTTCACATTTTGCCGAAACGTTCCATTCGTTGGTTAAAAGTGTTACCAAAAACCAATCTTCTTTTTTCATTCATCGGGTGTTTTCGACTTTTCTTATCCATCTGTGAGTCTTTATGTTATATTGATGTGACGTTGTCGCTTCTGCTGGACAGAACTGAGAGCAAAAATCTGCCATCACCGACGTAATAATTATGAAAATAGCGTCTACGGCAGTAAACAACAAACCATATAAGTCGACCTATTCAAACAATAATTAATTTTTGCTATATTAAAATAATTTATAATCATTCCATAAACATCAATTAAAAATTTGCAAAATAAACCTGCGTCTGCTTCCAAAAAACGAATCCTCTGCATTGACATAAAACACAATCACGGTTTCCGAACCAAATTTCATAATTAAAGCTACTTGCTTATTATATTTACGGTTGTTTTTTTCTGTCGCAGGATCAATTTCTTAAACTGTCACTGTAAATACCATTATTTTAGTAAAAATGTATACCTAAAAATGAATATTCCAGTTCAATTTTCTCGGTTACAGCAGCTATAAAATTCAACAGAAGATCGAATTTGTTCCAATTTGTCAACGTTGCGATCGCCGAAGTTTTCATCCGCCACAGACGAAACGACGAGGATCAAAACCAACTTTTTAAATCTTCATTCTTCCCGCATTTGAATCTCGACAACTATTAATTAAAAATAAATGTCAACAAGACTCAACATTATGATTGTAAAGACATTATGGATTTGAAAAGTGCTTATACAACCTACGTGTTCGAAGCAACTGTTTATCTTTTCGAGCATTGAAAAATAACTGCAAAAAGCAAGGAAGCAAAATTTCCGTAATCATATAACTGTATAATTGATTACCTTAACGATATTAAAAAGTTTCCTTTACATAATAATATTCTACCACAGACCTCTCATTTGCATGGAAAATCTCGGTGACATAGGCTATCCTTGGGTCACCGCCGTACGCATTTATCCGCGGTTAATAATTATTATCGTATAATAAACGCTGCAAAAGCATCCTAAAATTACACATATTATATTTAATTTAATTTAAAATTAATTAAGTATTATATTAATTAAAATGTAAAAGAATAAACTTACGAGACGTAGATTTCCGAAAAGGTTACGTCAAAAAAGAATACAAGGTGCGCGCGCATGCTTCAACATAATTTTACGTCACGCACGCTCTCTGTCATAGATATACGTCACGGAATAAAAACTCATAATATGACGTCAGCAATGAAATTATCAATTCCGAATTTGCTCATGATGACGTCATTTGTTTTTTGTTGGAGAACAAAAAAAGAATTGAAAATTTAAGGAAAGCATATTATTGCCATCGCTGCTTAAGCCTTTTAGTTGGAGCTTCCGGTGTCTCAAATATCACTTCCGGGACAGGACAAAAATTCTTCCAGCTTAACCAAATATAAAATTTTGTCTTAACCGACTATAAACTCAAAATTTCGTCTTAAGCAATTGTCCATTCAAAATTTCGTCTTAATCAAATACAAATTTAAAATTTCTTCTTGAACAAATGAATATAAATTCAAAATGTTGTTTTAAAAAAACACAAATTACACAAAATAAAATAAAATAACACAAATTACACAATAAACACAAATTAAAAATTTCGTCTTAACCAAAAATAAATTTAAAAAAAAATTGTCTTAACCAATAATTATTAAAAACTCAAAAATTCGTTCTGAGCTATTCTCCATTCAAAATTTCGTCTTAAACGAATATGAAATAAAAATTTCGTCTTCAGCGATTCTGCATTCAAAATTTTGTAATAAACGATTCTCCATTCAAAGATTCATCTTAAACGAATGTAAATTAAAAATAATTTCGTCTTAACCGTTTATAAATTCAAAAAGTCGTCTTAAGCGATTCTCCAAAAAATTACCAATAAAAAAAAAAAATTATATTTCAACAAAAAGCTTAAACAAAAGCTATACGAAATTTTATATACAGTTATTTAAGAGTAATTAAAAGTCTGGACAACAACCACCCAATCATTAAAAACCAAGTTCAAAATTTAACAATAAAAATAAATTATTTAAATTTTTTTTTAATTTTTATTTCAACATTTTCAATACATTAATTTTTTCACAAATTTCCTCATTCAAAATGAACACTTTTTCTTTCAAACCGGAAATGATTCGTATAACTTTTCTGTGCTTATTATTCTGCTTTTTAATCTTCACATCCGCTTCTTCTATCAATTTCGCTATATCTTCTAACTAAAAAAAAAAAAATTATTATTATTATTATTAAAAAAACATTTTAATATCTTGAAAAACCCTTTTTTTAAAAATAAAATAAAATTGCTCGTACATTTAACGGACTTCCGTTATTCAAATTCGTCGCATTTCTAGTAGTAATAAAATCTAAGAAATAAATAATATTAATTGAGATTTTAATTATTACAATTTGCATTAAAAAAAAACAAAAAAAAAAAAATTCATTTTTTTTTTACCTGGAACATAAATTCGCTTTTGATTCCATAACAAATACTCGGGAACGATGTTGAGTTTAAAATGAGAGATAGCTTTTTGAACCATTTCCATCAGAGGGAAAAGGATACGATGTGGTTGGGATTTATAATCGAAATATAAATCAAGATTTTCATAATCATAATATAAAAGTTCCCGTAGATAATAATACACTTGTTTAGCTTCATCCAATATCTTTAAAATTGAATAAGAAATCAAATCAATTAGTACATTTTTTTAACAAAAAAACAAAACAAAAAACTTTATTACTTTTCCAGATAGGAAAAAATAATTAGTTCCAATATGCCATCTATAATTTTCTCGGCACAGCTGCAAAAAGTCGCGCACTTCTTTAATTATTTTTATTTCCAATTGATGTATTTTTAATCCATGACCCTTATCACATCTGTCCAGGTATTCTATGCGAAATGCCAATGTCTGTTGCACTCTTTCAAATTCTCGGTTAAGCACAAACTTACAAGCCGTGTTAAAAGAGTTACTGACCTTTTTGGTTTACCCGAAATAAAAAAAAATATATTACTGGTTCATATCATTAGTACGAGGGCTATCCAAAAAGTAAGTTCAGCTCATCAAGAAAATTAAAATAATTAGAAAAGTTACAATATTGATAAAAAATGACAAACCATTGGCAAAAATCAGAAAAAAATAATAATAATATTAAATAAAAAAAAAACATGAAAAAAAATTTTTTTTTTTAAAAAATTTAAAAACAATTGATAAAAAAGTTAAAAAAGGGACGAAAAATTGACAAAAAAATTAAGAAAAAAAGTGAAAAAAATTGACCCAAAAAAAAAAAAAAAAAATAAAATAAAATACCGGTAAAAAAAAAAAAAAAAAAAAAAAAATTAAAAAAAGGAACAAAAAATTGACAAAAATAACGGAAAAAAAAAAATTAAAGAAATAAATACGGTAATGAAGAAAATAGACAAAAAAATTGTCCCAAAAAAAAAAAAAAAAAATTTATAAAAAATATTGGAAAAAAAATGACAAACCATTGTCAAAAATAAAAATTTGTTTAAAAAAAATTTAAAAACAATATTACCGGTACTGTATTGATAAAAAAAATTAAAAACAGTACAAAAATAATGGAAAAAAAAAATAAAATAATGTAGAAAAAAAGTGAAAAGAAAAAAATTAACCCAAAAAAAAAAAAAAAAAAAACTAAACAAAATAAAAAAAAAAAAAAACTAAACAATAATAGAAACAAAAAAATAATAAAAAACAAAAATTTTAAATAAAAAACAAAATAAAAAATTGGTAAATGAATTTTTAAAAAACGTAAAAAAACTAATGAAAAAGAAATTGAAAAAATCATAAAAAAATGTAAAAAAAAAAAAAATGGCAAAAAATTAAAAAAAAAAGTAAAAAAATTTTTAAAAAAATCTTTTTTTTTTTTTAATTTAAAAACAATAATTTATAAAAATAAATGGAGAAAAAAAGGGTAAAAAAAAAAAAAAAAAAAAAACAAAACACAAAAAAACATTTAAAAAAAAAATTGAATAGAAAAAAAAAGTTTACAAAGGTTATTTTTAAGCAAAAGCAAAGCAAAGCATTTATAAGCAAAACTTTACTTTAAAAAATAACCCTTGTATATTAATAAGTACACTTACACTTCTCAGTTGTGCAATCTGATGGCAGCTAAAATACGAAACAATATCTCCAATACAAAATAAAGGCAATGATGCTAAATTAGGTTGTTGCTTTGAACATGAGGCGGCGGGAATGCCCATTTCTTTGGTCGTTCTAATAATATTAAAATTTAATTAATTTAAAAAAAAAAAATAATAATTAATATAATTATTTTAACCTAAGTGGGAAAGTAGATTTTGATGTAGGTAAGTGGACAAGACAATTGCTCTGACCCATTTCCTGGTCGTCCAACAAGTCCATTCCTCCGTTATTAAGGACTTTTTCCACCGCTTCATCCACTTTCTTCGCCCTTACACTTAAATACAACACATTCGCCTTTAATTTTAAAATTAATTTAAGGAATTCCGCGCTCATTTGATTTCCAGACTCCATCTTTTGTCTCCGATTTACATTCAGTAAATTGCTTTTCCTGGTCATCTTTATGTAAATAGAATAAATTTTGAAACAAAGAAAAAGAACAACAAATTTGTTTAATAAATTTGTAGATTATATTAAAATTTAGCTTTTACCATATCAAATCGCTCAATCAGGGCCTTCACCTCCACCTCTTCCAGCTCATAAAGGTCAACTGTTTTCAAAACCAAGAATCAAAATTAATTCTAAACAATTTAAATATTATGTATATTATATAGGGTGTCCCACAGATGGCGCACTTTTTAAAAACTTAGTAAATCAGTCAAATGTTAATGAAAGTGAATTTTTTTTTCTCAAAATTTACCTGAATCAACACCTCCCATTTAATAATCAAAAACAATTTTTGGAATATGACTTCTCCAACTGAGTCGGCACGTGTAAACGTGCTCACTTTGACGGCTAAAGCTTTTGCAGACTTCCAGTCTGCACCTGCCGACTGCATCTCGGCACGTGCCGGCATCTACCATATAGGATTAATACAAATTTCCTCGAGCACGTTACCACGTGCCGACTCACTTGTAGAGGTCATGATCTAAAATTTTTTTTTTCTATTATTAAATGGGAAATGTTAATTAATGTAAATTTTAAGAAAATAATTCATTGTCATTAATATTTGACAGATAAATAATAATAATAAAAAAATATTATTATTAATAATAATTTTTTTTTAAAGAAAAAAAAACTTACGTTCTGCTTGTTGATCGTAATCATTGCCGTTGAGCATGATTTTGTTTCGAAAGTGTCGACGCGCATTTCTACAGCGTCTAACAATAGGACGTAAAAGAGGATGACCTTTTTGGGCACAAAGTTTCTCCTGGAAATAGGGTAGCAGCATCGCCGAAATGTTAAAGTCCTGTAGCAAGAAATTAGCTTCGTCCAACAACTAGAAATAAAACAAACAACCGCCATTTTAGATTTAAACTTTTTAAAATAATAAAATAGAATACTAAAATTGTTACCTTTCCGGCTATAAAAAAATAGTCTCTATAAAAGGAGTAGAGTGTCGTACACTTATTGATAGCTTGACGTAAGCCAATAAGGAAACGGACCATTTCAAAGGATGACCTTAAGTTGATGGGGCAAAGGGGTACCCTCTGTTTGACCCTTTCCACTTCTCTCTCTAATCGGCTTTCCAGCTCGTTCTGCCCACCATCAAGGACCTTTATGCAAGTTGCATTAAATACTACGCTCACCTACGATTTATTATTATTATTATTGTGATGTCATAAAAAATAGCGCATATTAAAGTATAGTGGTAAGGAAATACAACTCGCCTGCCTTAGTTGAGACACTTTTTCAAAAGTCATCCATGACAAAATGTGTCTTAAACAGTTGGAAGGGAGTTTGTCTAACTTATTGGTGGCTTCGATGGAAGACCCTTGGAACTTAAGACTAAAAATCCAAAAAGTATAATAAATGAAAACAAGACTTTTTAAAAATTATAAAAAAAAAAAAAAAAAACCCTTAATTACGTTTAATAAAAGTAAATTATAAATAATTGAACTTAAATTTTTGAAAAATTTTAATGGTAAATGGTAATTGTAAAAAAAAACTTTTTATCATTCTGTCAAATTAAGCGCGAGAATTTCAATATTTGCGCGAACTTTTTGATTTGACCACGAATAAGCTATATGTTTATCTAACCAAAATAATAAAATGCCTCTCAAAAAAAAAAAAAAAAAAAAATGACAAAGTAAAAAATAATAATTAATAAATTATGATTGTCCAATTTACAGAGTTTTTCAAAAACGAATAAAGAAATCAAATTTTAAAGAAAATGAATTAATTTTTTGATATTTACATACAAAAACATCTCCGATTTAATAATAAAAAACAATTTTTAGTATACGATCTCTCCAACTGAGTCGGCACATGATAAATGGCACATGCAAAATTTTCAATTTAAAAAGCGAAAAAACAAGTCAACTTTTAATGAAAATAAATTAATTTTTTAATGTTTAGTAACAACAAGATTACCGATTTAACAATAAAAAATAACATATGTGACCTCCTCCACTGAGTCGGCACATGTTAACGCGTGTAACGAAATTTCTAATAACTTTCTCGCACGTGTAGGCCTATGGTTGGATTTTGGCAAACACGCGATTGAGAAATAACTGTTATTGAAAATTTTGCTAATGGAGTTAACATGTGCCGATTCAGTGGAGGAGGTCACATGCCAGATGTCATTTTTCATTGTTAAATCGGTGATGTTGAAACTAGATATTAAAAAATTAATTTATTTTCATTAAAATTTGACTTGTTTTCGCTTTTTAAATTGCAAATTTTGCATGAGCCATTTAATATGAGCCGACTCAGTTGAGAGGTCATATTCTAAAAAATAATTGTTCCTTATCATTAAATCGGAGATGTTGTTGTATGTAAATATTAAAAAAAAAAAAATTAATTCACTTTCATTAAAATCTGACTGCTTTATTCGTTTTTGAAAAAGTCCGTAAATTTAAAAACACACGATATAATTTCATTATTTTTCTTACATTTTTTTTTTTCAAAAATTTGGTTCAATTTTCCATAAAACTTTTGATTTTGATAACTAATAATATGTGTAGGGTTAAATACGGCGCTGCCTTGTAGGCCTACAGTTTTTTTTATTTTTCTTTGTAAAAACCACCACGTTATAATTAAATAAAAATTAATCACAATTTTTTGTTGGGAAGAAAGTTTTTACGTGAACCACCAAAATAATGAATAAATTCATTACCGTAACACGAATATTAAACGCCAAGAACATAAAAGCATAATTCAAAGAACATAAGACACTAAAATTACGACTTAGAAAAATTATAAATCTTATTCTAATAGGAATATAGTTTAGTAATAGTTACCCATTTGTGAAACAAACAACATAGTCGCAGTCGGTGGAATCATCATTTTCGTTCATCGTTTTATAAACAATCCGAGCGAAAAGTTTTAGCGGGTAAATTATTATTATTTTTCACTGAAAGTGAACACGTGGTTTTAAGATGGAGGGGAAAAAGAAGGACTACACAACCGTTCACTGCGGGATACTCCTTGGTTAATGCGCTGCTGCTACTGAATTGGTCACTTTGTAGGGAGTGTAATAGTAGCCAGGTCATTGCTTTTAATTGAAAGGGCAGAGGGATTCATACGGTGGACTTATCTAGGTCAGAAACTGCTTATTCACAAAGAAAATTCCATCAGAAAAATCTCTTTTCTTTGTTTTTTTTTTAAAAAAAATCAATTATTGTATAGGTACCAAAAATAAAATTTCCTGATATTAAACTTCAAAAAAAAAAAAAAAAAAAAACCCCGCCCAAACTTATACTGGTACAAAAACCATTAGATAATTTCTACCAGTAAATTAAATTCCTGAAATTTTGAAAACAAGCTCAAAAATAATATTGATTTCAATATTTTTACTTTAAAGGAAAATAATATACGGTAAGAGAGGGGAGAAAGTTCAAAAATTTAATTTAAATACACTGTATTTAAATAAGGTTTCGGATATTATCTTCAAATAACATTCAGAAATCAGTTTGTTTTTTTTTGTTTTGTTTTTTTGAATACTGGTTTATTAAGATAATATTATACTTTATATCTTAGAAAACTTTTTCAGCTTTCTTGTAATTTTAAGGAACTGAATTTTTTTTTTTTATTTGCAATGTTTTCGAAATTATATTAAGAAAAATGAATGAAAGTTAACTTACCCCGTTTCAATTTTTGCTAGAATAGTTTTGCAACATTTGAGAAACGCTTCTTCTATACATTTTCGCCGGTCAAAGCACTTGTTTCCAAAAACATAACGCCTAAAAAAAATAAATAAATTTACCAAATTCCAAAAATTTTACTATTATAATTCGATAAATCAAAAAATTGAAAATGTAAATAAGGAAAAGTTATCATTTTCCTGCGCGAATCGAATGGGTTTTCTAGACTCGAGAAAACTTTCCATCGTCCAAGTCCTTCTTGAATGACGAAGTTTGGGCTGGCTAAGGTCCGAGCGTCCATTAGACAAATATTCAAAGCGTTATATCTGTCTCAGCTGCATAAAGAAAATCAAAATTCACATTAACTCATAATTTAAACTCTCAGAGATAATTTTCTTATTATTAACCTCGTAAATATCGTAAACCAGTAAATTGCCTTCGGCAGAGCTAAAAATTGACAACATTTTATAGTTTTTCAATTTATACTAAAACTTGAGGCAAACTACCAAACCTGAATCGTTCTTGACCTTTCATAAATACAAAAAAAAAAAAGGTTAAGTATAAAATATTTAAAAAAAAAATTATATGGGGAGAAAAAATTTACCTGCAATTTAACCGATCTACCGCCTACCTTTTATGGCTTTAGATCCAAACTCCACTCGACGATCGTGTGATTCGAATTTTATTTAACTGAAAATAATATTTACAATCCTATAGTTATTTTATTTATATAATTATGAAAACAGTTTGTATTTACATTTATTTTCGATAAAATGATGTAATATGCAAGATTCTTCCTGGCACCGGCGCTTCCTATCACCAAAAACTTGGAACAGAAAATCTGAAAAATACAAATCGACAATTTTATAAGATGACGAAAACTTACACAATACATTTTCGCATTATATTATAACCGTATTGGCTTTAGACGATGGCCATCAAATGAACTTCTTGATCTGGTACATAAGCCATTACTTATGAATTAACTCGATTAATTAATTAAACCTCACGAAATTAAATATAAATCACGTAGAAGCTAAAAGGCGAGTATAAACAAAATCGCAGTAAAATCCATTAAAAATATTATGTTGTCAATGGATGATTAACACCCTTCTCATATTAAACTATGCCAATTGCTCCACTTGAAATCCTATTCGGAATCCTATTTTGTAATTATATATTTAAAAAATAAACAAGGTTTGGTTAAGTCCCATGTTTCCTAAACTGGAAGGACCTCCTTCGGTTTCCTCGGAGAAACCTTCTTCAAACGAGATCTGATGGGACTATTTGATGGCTTATAGAGATCAACCGCTGATCCAATGGTGCGACCATATCAAAAGTCACGATTTAAGTTCGGTCAAGTGAGAAAAAATAAAATAAATTCCTTTGTTCTTCATCTTCTTCTCTTATTCATTGCAAAATTAATATAATTTACGCTGTAAATAAGGTTTATATATTATTTGTATCCCTACCATGCAGGTCGACATTCGGGAGGGCAAAAACAGCTGTTTGGTCACTTTTTTTTAATAATTGAGAAAGGTTCCTATTAATTACAGTCGTTAACTTTTTTTTGGAATTGGAAACATGTATGCCGGTATATTTTTCACTATTTAGGTGCTCCAGGGTAAAGGTCCGGAGTATTCGGTGGTGGGTAAAAGTTGTCCGGTAATCGGTCAGTTTTCCAGCATCGGTTCTTTAGGTCCAACTCCGAATCAGTGGTTGACCAAAGAGTGGCTGAGTCTAAGTGCCTGCAAAAAGTCTCTTTTGAACACTACCAGTGATAAGCTACAATTAGTAAGTTCAATTTAAAAACTTTTGGAACTTGGAGAAAAGTTGTGGAACTTTGGTTCTTTCTCACGATGTGAGAATGAGTTTAGAAGGTTATCCAGCGGGAGGAAGCCTCTCATACAGCTCAAAAACAAACCTAGCTCAAAAATTTCTTACAGTCAGTACCTACAAAAGAATCATGTTGGCACTTGAGCCGCAAAACTTCTAAAATAAAAATGTTACAAAAATAAAAAAAACAAACTTGTTAAATAAGATGATAAATCTCTAAAGATCTTTTGTTTCTTCCTCCCCACTATAGTGTTTGGAGAAGTAATGCTCGGGGTCGAACACACGCTTCTCCGCTCATTAAATCTTACGTTAGGACATTTCCAGATTACACAAACTTAGCTTGGATGCTCATCACTAAGTCAGTTCAACAATAATACGTTTTTTAAAAAAATAAAGTTGGTCAAATACAGTAATAGAATGTTGTATATTTTTTTAATATGATCATTTACATACTCCACGTATGTTACAACAATAATAAATTAATGTTTAGATTCCTGTACTATTGATTTAGAAAACAGATTTACTTTAACCATTTAAATCTGTATTACTAAAATTTCAATTATTTATATAATTATTATTATTTTTTGAAACAAAATTGTACTATGTGACCAGATTTATTTTCCCTACATATTGTTTTTCCTCCTCTAATTTGTTCATGTTTCAGAGCTAACCTGTCCAAAGCTGCTTGGGGTGCGTTAGAGAAGCAAGATTCTCAACTAATGATCCGATTTTACGATCTAGGAGTTCTAGAAAAACAAGTACTGTATAATAACAAAAAAATATATATAATGCCACCATAAAACTTATTTACTGTTAGAACAATTGCCGTATTTTGACGGTGTTCCCACATCTTCTGAGTATCCAATTCCTTACGATTTGCCTCCCATACCTTACAGCAAAGAGGAGCAGCCTTGGATATGGAATATTACACACACCAAAGCCGATCCGCACTCAGCCTCTCTTTTTTTTCAAACTACTTTTTTTCTGTCTTTCTTTTTCTTACAATTATGATGAGATTTCTGTTTGTTTAATGAGATACACACTAATGAATGATGATGTTGGTGATGATGACCGCAACAATGACCATCAAATGAAGGCTTATTATCGGTGTTTTTCAGCTTCATCTTTTAACTTAGAATCTCGCACGAACACTCGTTTTCGTCGTATTGCGAAGGAGATGTGTCATCGATTAAGCACCTATTGAAAATTTAACAATTATTACCTATATTTTTTTAAAAAAATTGTATTATAATTCCCCGATCATTAATAAACTTACTGCATTGTTCTGGAGAAAAAATTAAAAGCTCGAATATTTTGTTTAATTTTTTTAAAACAACTTTCTTCATTTCCGCTCTAAATTAACACACAAAACGAGTATCGACTTAGTAAACTTAAACACATAATAATTTGGGCACTAGTTAATTTTATGCAAAACTATAATGCCCGGTATCAAAATAATAATAATAAAAAAAAAATCGATCCGAAAATAATAAACAACTTTTTTATTTTCATAATTGTTATGCCTTAACTGATACTTTTCAATCTTCAATGACCTCAATATTAAATTACAACTATTTTTGGAATGTTTCGGATAGATTTTTTTTTTAAAAGATATTATCTTACTGAAAAGCTAAAAGTTCTAAAATTTGCATTAGAAATTTTCCCAGTCCTTTAGAACGGAACTTTTTTTCCAATTGAATCTCGTAGCTAAAACGAAGGGGAAAAAGTTATAAATGGGCGCTTTAAATATTGCTGCTTTCTCTCCATCCAAGTTTAAACTTACCAATAGAGAACTTCGATATCGTCATCCATGTCGTATATAAAATGCGCGAAAGCCACCAGTTTCCCTTCTCCATCTTTGGCAATTAAGTACCTCGCACTATCTTCTGTCATCTCGTCTCTTTTCTGATGATCTTTAGATTTCAAATCGCCATCGTCGTAACTAAAAAAAAAAATAGTTAAAGAAATTTTATCGTGATGAAATTCCAATGTTTACAATCCACCAATGGTAAACAAAGATAAATGCCAAGTTCTCAGAACGACTTTTCAGTGTGAGCATATTAATTATAGTTCTGAGGGCTGAATTTTAACGGTTAACTTCATGCTCACACTGAAAACTCGTAATGGGTTCTGACAGTCGGCATAAACAAAACTAAAAATTCTTACAGCTGTTTCATGTTGTCTTTGATTAAATTAAAAACCCAATCCATTTCCTCCAACTTTAAACTGCCGACTAAAATTTGACAACTAGTAGTCAAATTGAGCCTAAGATTAGCATTTTCAAAAGTAAAATAAAACGATTGTACCAAACGGTATAATAATAATTATTATGTTACCCATTTCCATTAAATACTTGAAACGCTTTTAAATTATGCATCGGATCTTCCATTTTACAAGCTTTATCAACGATAGTTCTGGCAACCGCGATATGCGCTTGTTTCTACATAATTATAACATTACATTATTAAATTAAACATTTTCCTCTCAAAACATAAATGTAAACAAACACTGACCTCTTTCCTCAGTCTCCGCTTCTCCTTGCTTTTATTCACCTGCAAAACAAAACGTCAATAACTCAATTAAATCGCTATAAAAAAAGAAAATTGACGTTACCTGCACTTCCAAAACCATTTTAGCTGAAAAACAATCAAAATAAAAAAAAATTTAAAGATGCCAGACTTCTACAAAATGTTTTTTTTTTAAACCGCTTACTACACAGGTCTTAAAAAGGTCTTAAAAATAATTTCATTATAATAATTACGACTTTATTGTTTATAGATCCAAACTCCACTCCGATCATGTGATTCGAATCTTCTTTTTAAATGAAAGAAATATTATAATTATAATATAACTATCGATCCATAATTTACTTAATTTATTGTTATAATACTTACGAAAATAATTAATTTACATTTACTTTCGATAAAATGATGTAATATATGCAAGATTTTCCGCCAACGGCGCTTCCTATCATCAAAAACTTGAATAAAAAAAAATTTTTTTTTTCCTAATAAAAAAAATATTATCTATTTTAATTATGCAATATATAAAATAATTAAACGAAAGAAATTTATTTAAAAAAAAAAAATGGTTAGAATTGAACATTGACCTATTTTGAATCAATTAAAATTCTTTGCCGAACTTACAGTATAAAAGCCGTTAGTCAATAACGAAAATACTGCATACCTGTATTTATATCGCGACTATTGTATACGATTTTGTTGTTCCAGTCTTAATTGAGTGAATATCCATTTTTTTTCTTCAAACAGTGCGCCATGGCAGGTAAATATACTGTAGTTATATATATTTTTTTTATATTATAATTTTTCCGTCATAATTTAAAGCAGGTAAATATATTGATATATTTTTTTTTTTATAATATTATAATTTTTCCGTCATAATTTAAAACAATTATTTCTTACCCGAGTGTTATTTAATTTTAATTTTAAATTTACTTTTTTTTTTCTTTGGTGTTACTCCCAATATTTTATTTGGTCGCCATTTTCTAATAATCTTTTAAGGGCTATTTTATGTTTTTTAATTTTTAAATAATAATTAATCTTTATTTTTTTTTTCAGATGGTTCGGCACCAATAGATTACTCGGGGTAGGCCCTATATTTTTTTACACGTATTATACAGTGTGTTTTTTTTAATAACGGAGTTTGATAAAAACGAATAAATCAATCAAATTTTAATGAAAACGAATAATTTTTTGATATTTACTAACAGTACAACAACAACTCCCATTTAATGATAAAAAAAAATTTTAGAATATGACCCCTACAACTGAGTCGGCACATGTTAACTCGATTAGCCAAATTTGCAATTTAAAAAGCGAATAAACAAGTCAAATTTTA
>JAQGAY010001115.1:0-16518 GCA_034698085.1 Polydesmus angustus | reverse complement strand
AAAAAGCGTTTCTTTTTTAGTGGGATTTTTATCTCTTTCAAAACGAATCTTATTTGTATAAATATAAAATGAGGCAGGCAACAAAATAAAAAAAATGTGTTATTATTAGACCAAAATAATTTTAATTAGTTTTTAAAAAAAAAACTTTTTGGTCTTTAAATTATTATCCAAAATACTTTCTATTTAATTTGAAGTATAATGTGTTGTACTTAAATTAAATTTTAAGGTTTGTTTAAATTATTCAATATTTATTTATACCGGTATACAGTACATGTAAATAAAGTAAAAATAACTTTTTTTAAGTTAAAGATTTCAACTTTGCTTAGTTTTTTTTTTTTTTCTGTATTAGCTTCTTCATCCAAAATACTTTCTATTTAATTTGAAGTAGGCCTATAATGTGTTGTGCTTAAATTAAATTTAAAGGATTGTTTAAATTATTCAATCTTTATTTATATCGGTATACAGTATGTAAATAAAGTAAAAATAACTTTTTTTAAGTTAAAGATTTCAACTTTTGATTAGTTTTTTTTTTTCTTTATTAATTTCTTCATCTTTTTTTTTTTCTTTTAAATTACTACGAGATTTAAATTAAATTTGTCACGAAACATAAGAATGTTGTTAATTACCGCGAGTTAACCATTAACGGAGAAAGTGTTTCAGACAAAAGATGAAACTGGTAAAAAGTTTCTTGTCTGACTTTAAAAAAAAATTCAACTTTCTTCTTTTCATTTTGTCTTATATTACTAACACCTTGAAAGTTAACCTTAACCTACCTCTGTCTCTACCGTTTCATCCCCCACTTTCAACCCTCACAGCGCGCAACATACTCATTATCAATTCGATTCAAGGTTACAGTTGAGAAGTTTTCTGCTCCATTGACATATTATTATATGTTAGAGCGACAGCATTTTGTATATTCGGGCGAAATTTCTCTCTTTGTCATTTAGCTGTAATCCCGACTTCTCCGCTAGGTACCTGCGTACATTAACAGCGCCGGGGAAGTGGGGTTTGACCCCTTACTACCTAAAATTCCAAATTGAAAAAGAAATAAAAAAACAAAATCGGGGTTTTTTTTTTCTACATGAGAAAATGATTCAGGTGAGAAAATAAAAATAAAAGATTCCTCGCTGCAACATTAGCATGCAATTCAATGGTGCCAACTTGTATCTCTATATTATACTGTAAATATAATAACGGTTTTGCATGCTATTTAACAGTATGTTAGTAAACCGTTTAGTTTTTATTAAAATGTATTTGTGTTCGGAAATTTCACATGCAATTGACATTATTTGAACAATAAGTAGCTACTGTCAACACCCAAAAATCTTCAGAATTAAAAAAATAAATTGGAAGTAACAATATAAATTCATTTTGTGCTACAATAATTATTTTATTTTTAACATTGCAATAACAATTAAAACGTTTTCTGCGGGAAATGGATAAAACCCATTCAGTGATTTACTACTAAACAAAATTTTGAAACTTTTCTGAAAATTATTAATTCAAATATTTAAAAAAAAATTCTATTTACTGATAATTTATTATGAATGGTTACAATCTAATCATGCATTTTTAGTGATAGTAAAGCAGAATCGAAAAGCAATAACCTTCAGAGAGGGAAAACCTTGTAATTACGTCACGTTATTACTGCAAATTATATAATCGCATAATCATTCTGATCAGGTATCGAGAAGGAGTGGTCACTTTCATCGCAACAACTGTAATTACTAGTACTCGGAAGCTAATATTTCAAATTTATAGTGATCTAATTTAATTTCAACATGATTCAATTGAATTGATCGACGTCAGAGCTATTCCCCATGGTCAGAGTTAGTTCAAAATAAATTTTTTGGCCAAAAGAAAAAAAATATAAAAATCATTCTTTTTTTTAAAAAAAAAAAACTAAACAAACTTAGAAAATAGAAAAAAATATATCTTATTGAAGTTTATGGTATTTTGAGGTTTGTGAACTTTTAAATTGGAGAAATTCTTTTCAACTGCGAATTTTTGGAGAAAAATTTGTTAGGAAGAAGTTGTTCTCTTGTTCCGATCTCCACCTTTCAATTATTATTTTTTTCACTTGTATTTTTTTTTTTTTTTTACTTTGTAAGGAAGATTTAAAATTGATCTAATTTATTTTTTTAAGAAAAAATTAGGTACAATAATCTGATCAATAATTTATTTTTTGTTATTAAAATAATTTGTTCGACATTTCTTCGCAACAGTTGAGGTACCTGTAATCAAAAACAATATTCATAAAATTTAAAAAAAATAATTAAAGAATAAATGGTACCGATATTATTTAATAATGGCATTATTATTTAATTTTATTCCAGTAAACTACTGTAATACTATACGGTTTTAATTTATACAATGTTTTAAAAAAACCGGAAATTTTCGCACTTCTTTTCTTAATAAAGGACTGGTCATCGATGATGATGAAACCAACCGCGTTCAATTAATTAAGTTTTTATTGAAGGATTGATTGTTCCTGAATAAAGGCCGAGTCAGAATCCGCGCAAATAATACATAATTATAAAAAAAAGGTTTTTTTCTGAGAAAAGTTTGGAATTTAGTTTTAATGCTAAAATTTCGCCAACTTCAGTAGAAATTCCATGAGCCGATGAGAGGCCGATGGGAAGATGTGGGTGGAGCTATAAATATCAACCTAGGTATTAGGTACATACATAATAGCAAGACACACACCTTTTACTTTGTTTTTTTTTTTTCTTGTTCTTTCTGTAACTTTTCTTCTTCCCTTTAAAGAAAAGAAAAAAAGAGAAAGAAGAGATTCACTCTTTAATACAGAGTGTTGAAGTGAGTTAAGTTCAGGTTGCTCCTGGATCTCATCAGGTGAACGTGGATGTGAAAAATCTTCTGAGTGTGGATCAGGATTACAGAAATGGTGAAGTCAGCTAGGATCAAACACCGCTTTCATTTCATTTCCCTGCTTTACCTCATTACATTATCTGTCAAAGGTAAATAAATCCTAACTATAAAAAAAGTACATAATTAAAACGCAGTTAGTGCTTTATTGCCGTAGATTTTATTAACTTTAATTATGATGACATGATTTTTTTTTTTTTCTTAACTACCGGTATATTATAAATGAATAAATTGATTAATTTTATTTAAACTTATGCTTTAATTGAACTTGAAAATATTTATTAATAGTTATTCTTTTTTTACCGGCATATAATTTTTTTTAATTAAAAAATTGCATTTGTGAATTTAAAGCAATATTTTTTTTTAAAAAAAAATATTTAATACCGTAGTTTTTTAATAATACTATTTAAATTTTTCATGCACATGATGAATATTATAATTAATTTTTATTTAAAAAAATTGAGCACCGGTACTATATTCAATAAATATTTTTTTAAATTTAAATTTAGAGATATAAACTAGTAACCCATGTTATTTAAATAAATTTAAAATAGTGTACAAAAAAAGTAAAGTACATGTACATGTACTTAACTATAAAAAAAATGAGGACAAAGTGTCGATTGCAAATATTTTTCCTTGTCGTTTGTTTGATCTGAATTTAAATTCCCAATTAATATTATTGTTGAAAATGTTTGAAAATTTGTGTGGAGTTTTCTACTTAGTACGTAAGTGCAATTATTGCGTACCATGTGTTAAACTTGTACCTATACCGGTAGTTTTTTTTTGGTAAACAATTTTTTTTTTTTTTTTGGATTTTTGACCTCTATACATTCAAAATAAATATAAATATTATAAAAAATAAATTTGTTCTAATTTGCAACATATTTGCCATAATTTGTAGTATTATCAATTGATCGAGTACCGAAATAACTTGAAAAGGTAGAGTGAACGACTCTATTCAATTTTTTCCCTTATGTTTTTTAACTTTTTTTTTTATTTTTTTCCCTTTCTTGTTTATAATGTGCACCCAAGCATATAAATAGGTGTTTTCATGTTTAAAAATTAACAACTGTAATATTTTATCTTCCACCATAATATTATAACAGCGCGTTAAACAATGTGGACAGACTATTACAATAGGCGTTACATTTCACACATTTTTGAAAATATATTAATGATCTAACTTATAATTTTTAAAAAAAAAAAATTCGACAAAAAGCATTTAATTTTAGTTTATGTTATTAGTAAATCAATAGACCTACTATTAAATTTGAAAATATTTTTTTAAACTCAGACCGGAAAAGAATAAAAGTTTGAGACGTTTCAAAATTGTAATTGCAGACATAAAACTGATATTTGTTGCATTTTGTTTTTCAATATAAATAATGCAAAAAAAGAAAAAGAAAAAAAAAAAAAAAAGGATGAGGGAAAGGTAAATGTATAGACCACCTGCTGAATAAACTTCAGCATGAGTAATGGCTAAAGAAGAATGAAAGGGAAAGTAACCCCAGTACAATAAAAAAAAAATTTATGTTGTTGCTGTGGTGACGAATTAAAGAAATAAAAAAAAAATACTAATACCCGGTATAAAAAAAAGCTAATAGAAGAAAAAGGAAAGGGCAATTGTTCTTCGTTTTGTAAGCGTGTAGTTGTTTGTTAAATTGAATTTTAAATGTTAAGACTCAACGGAAATGGTTTATTATTTGAATATTAATGTAATCGTAATTTTTTTTAAAAAAAAATCTACACACATTTAAATTTGAATCAAAACAAAAATTGTGTTTAGTAATACAGTAATAATTGATAAATCGAGCAGGACTAAAGATCAATTACAATATTATATTAATTAATTTTTTTTATTGCAGAACACAAATAACATAATTATAACATTAAATTGTTTTTTAAAATAAAATCTAAAAATAGAAAACAAAATTTGACACCGTAACTTTTTATTTATTTATTTTTTGTTTGTATAATTTTTATTTTACAAAATTATATTGATAAAAATTATTTTCAAACAATTTAAATAGCCAGTGGACTGTCGGCATGTCAGGGTCAGCCTCAAGAGATTTCTATATCTCGAGGACAAAAAATTTCTGTGGTTTACTGGGTTGGAGACAATCAATCTTCGGATGAAGACGAATTAGGCAACGCAGCCACCACTGCCGTTTTTACTACAACAATTGCTTCAGAGAACGATTTAGAAAGCAAAAACGAGCAAGAACTCGAATCCACCACTGAAGCGTTGATCGAAACCACAGAAGGCTCTCAATTAATCTTAGAAGAACGAGGCGCCGTCACCAACCAGCTCGAAGAAACGACTCAGGGCATAGAATTGGAAGAAGAATCGATAGAAACCACCGTTTCACCCAGCCTCGTGTCTGAGCCATTAGACGGAAGGAATGAAGAAGAAACAAACGAGACGACTATCGTTGAATTCAAAAGCGACGTTTCTCAAGACCAAAATAATAGCAGCTACACGGGCAAAAGTGATGAAAACGTAACAGGCCGCAATTATGAGGAAACAACTATCATTCCTGACGTCGAAGACACCACTAAATTACGAGGAAGAGACGGTGGAGATGCGACGGAGGCAATTGAAAAAGAGGAGTTGACTACGGCGAGCGCGGACGTTGATGATAGCACGGTAATTGAAGGTCGAAACCACGCTGTGAGGCATTTGAACGACAGCGAAATTGGCGAAGGAAAACAAGATGACGCCACACTCAGTGCCAAAAATAGCATCGTAGAGGAGGAAGCGTCTACGCTGGCGGCTCAAACTTACGAAGCTGATTTGGAATTGACAACTCAGCAATTATTAGCCGAAGCTCGATTGATCGAGGAAAATTTTTCCAGCACTGAAAATGTTCCTCCGAAGGATCGTTCTAGAGCCAACGAAGAGCAGGTAACCGAGGTTGAGTATTGGAACACCACTCCGGGTATACTCGACGACCGATCTGCCACCGAAAACTTGAACAAAGAAGCCAGAGTTGAAATCGCAGAACCGAAAGTAAATTACGACGAGAATGATTCGTCGTCGTCGAACGATAGTTTTACCGGAAAAAGTCAAGAGTTAGATTACACCAGCGAGAAATCGATTGAAAATCGAGCTGTGGAACAATCGACTCAATTGGAAGATGTTGAATTAAATGGCAAGCAATTGTTGGACAGTTCTACCGCGGCCGACCTGGAATCTGCCGAACAAAACACTGAAAATGTTTTGAAAGAAACAACTAATTCGGACGAGTTAATTCAAAAATCTTTATTCGATAGTTTAACCAGCACGGTTAAAAGCATTTTAAAAAATACGTTTGTCAGCAATAACGAATTAACTACGTTCGCGGAACCCGAAGATGATGATGAACCTTTAATTGCCACGGAACCATCGAGTAATTTCGTGTACGAAGAAACGTCCCAGGATCCTGAAATTATAGTCGATTCTCGATTAAGAACAAACGAGCAAGGAATTCAATCCGACGAAGAAATTCCACCCGCCATAACAATTATTCAAGTAGGAGATAAATTAGTGCCAAAGAACGCGGAAGAAAAAGATGAGCCGTTGGAAAGCAGTAGCAATAGCCCCTTTAATGATATTGGTAACATTCCAAGCACAACCATCGTATCGGTATTTGATACCAGGCTAAATGGAGGAACTAAAGAGGAAGCTAGAAAAGTTGAGGATTCTAATATCGAATTTATTCCGTTGGAAATCATCACGAATAATCAGCAGCAACAACAAGAACCGGCGATTTACAATGAACGAAGTGATTCCGCCAACGATTACTTCATTCCGACTAACTTTTATTTACCCAACGCCAATCAATTTCGAATTCCACAGAGTAGGGTACATTACGTATCGATGCTTCGCCCTCCGGATGGGATTTTACCTATGCAAAGTTTGAATTTTGATTCGGGCTTCAAAAGCAAAAGAAGGAGGGTTCTTCATCGAGGAGGCAGAACTAAGAGAGAGTTAAATGGAACAAATTGCGAATGGGTTTTTAAGGTAATTAGCGAATTGCATTATGTCATTAATTTTTATTTTAATGCTTTTAAAATTATTATTAATTTTTGCGTTGTTATTTTAATTATAGAGTGAACCGGGAGTGCCTTTGTTATTAACTTTTAAGTCCTTCAGCACACCGGAAACTGATGTGTGCAAGGATCATTATATCTCAGTGGAGAGAGAAAGCAACGGATTTATTTCAAGGTAAGGCACACATTTTAAAAATTATTTTTGTACTGTACTTTCTTTCGGTCTCACATATCGGAAAGTACGATTTTTATTCTAACATAATTTACTGCTTGAGTGCTTTTTAAAATATTAGGATGGTGTTTTATTTTCAACTTTTTCTTCGTTTAGTGCACTTTTAATTTGAGAAAAAAAAAATATATATATTACGGTAGCAAAATAAACTAAAAAAAACCGAGTTGTTAGTGCAAAAAAAAAACTATTTAAAATGTTAAATTAAGTGGTGGTTAAAATGAAAATATATTAAAACGATTGTGCGATAAAAATTAATAAGTGTACATACTTTTAAATAACTATTCAAGTATGTTGTAACTACAAAAATAGTTTTATCTAAAAAAAAATATGTATTTTTAAATTTTTACATAATTATGCATATTATTTTAGATGGTGCGGGGTTTCAGGCGAAAAACCTGGTCACGCAGCTTTTGCCAGGAGTGAAATTCGACTGCAACTTCATTCTAAGGGGGATGGATCCTTCCCAACTGGTTTCTCCGTTGAAGTCCAAGGTATTTTAATTTAAAGCAAAACCCTTCAAAACAAAAAATTTATACTTAAAATATTAATTTTTTTTAGCTTTGGATCTGAAGCTCCTGAGAAAGTACGCCGAAGTTAGAAGAATCGTGAAAGGTCATTGAATAAGTGCAGCATCCAGTTTTACGCATTAACTCAAACCAGTTTTTAGATATTTTTATTTTTAAAAAAAAATTTTTTTCAAAACGGTTTTTTTAACAAAATAATAATTTTTTCTATTTACAATTACACTTAAATGTTAAGACCATCACAACCAAATCAAAAGGAAGGGTTAATTTGGTTAATGACCTCATACTCATTAATGTCTAAGTATTTTTTTCTTAGGTGATTATTTTTGTCAAATTTATGATGTTTTTTTTTTATTAAATTATTTGTTGGCGATTGTTCGGTGATGGGGAAAGGAAGTTTTCCATTTACAAACCAAATCATATCCAATATTTTTATTATTTTGGATAATTGTTCAATTTTTACATGTTTTTTTTAGCGTTATTTGTTTTATTTGTTGATACCGTCTGAAACTTTGTGGATATTATTATGACAATGACTACCATTACAAATGGAAGGCAAAATAAAGTGGTATTGTTTTTAAAAGTTGTTTTGTTATCTTTAATTATTTAATATGATAGAAAAGTTTATTTTTTTAAAAATAAGATGTAAATTTATACATTATTTTTTAAAAAAAAAAAAAAAACTTGATTAGGCGAATTACTGTACACAAAATTGAAAATTAACGTCCGAAATGCTTATTTAACTTACAATAATTCAAAAACTGCAAAAATTATCTTCTTTTTTTTTTGAATACCGGTAATTAAAACAATAAAACCATTATAAGAAAAAATTAAAAAGAAAACGAGTTTATATTATGATTTTAGAAAAAGCTTGCAAAATAAAAATATTAATTTTTGTTTTATCTATTTGAAAATAATTGTCTTATCATAAATTATTAAATACTGTATACATCAAAATATAATTATTACGGAGTATAAAATTAAGTGCTTGCGATATTATACTAAATTTTTTAAAATTTGTTTATTATTTGTTATATTATTTATAAATTTTGAGAATTTGATATTTAAAAATATTTTTTGTAGAAATACAAGGACGATATTAAAAATAATACAATGAATAAAATACAAAATTTTTTAATGCCATAATTATGTCATGCATCTTGAAGTCACAAATTCAACAATTCTAAATAATTTTACATTTTGCACGTTTAATAAATTTTCTTCATTATAAATTTTTACAAAAAAATATATTAAGGTTATTCAACGGTAAGTATCTAAGGAAATTCATGGATACTTAATTAAGTTTTACGTTTGACATTTCTTTCATAATAATAATAATTTTAAAGGAAGCGGCTGCATTTCTTTAAAAAAAAAATTACAGATAGTACCTATATTTACCGCTAGATGTCGCAATAGATACCGTCGTAACAGAAAGCGTGCGCATGTGCATTACGACACTCGCACGCAGTGTTGGTGTTCGATCGTTAAAAAATTCTCATTCCAGGTTTGCCTGCTGTTTCGTGAAGGGGAGAAGGAAAACAAAATCATTCATATTTTCTAGTTCCAATGCATATCGTCAAAGAAAAGCAATTAATAGTGAAACGCATTACAGATTCTCTAATACAAATCTCGTCTCGTTCAAAGTTGGAATGTCGTAATTATCGCCTAGTAAGTTCTCAACCAAAAATTTCTTCCTGAATAATTCTCCAAAAGCTATATAATAATTTTATTTCAGCAAAGGTTTTGTTCCCTTATTCTCCTATGGCTGATATTTTTTTTTTGCCCCTCCTCCTCTCTTCGTTCTCTCCTGTTCTTTTTCTCAGTTGGGGAAGTGTGTGTGGGGGGAAAATGACGGTGGTTTTTGGGGGAAACATATGTATTTAACGAGAGCTTTTAAAGAGGTAGTTCGATGGTGGTGGGGGAAGAAAATTGCTCGGATGTTAGTTAAAATTCGAGGCCCAAAAGGAGGGGGGAGCGAGAAAAATTAAACCAATCGAAGATTAGTCAATATTCTTATCAGAGGTTAGTTCCCAGTTAAAAAAAATAACATTTCGTGCGATTAGTAAATACGCGAATTAAAATCGTGAAAGATAAAATTGTGCAGCGAAAATTCTCTCCAAAAAAAAAAAAAAAAAGCCCCCGAAATGAACGCGTGGAAATGTGTTTAAACGGCAGTAGGTTCCCAGCTGCGAATCCAACTATTTCAATATGGCTTCCCATAAACCTTGTGTGTATGCGAGAGAGAGAGAACTTGTGTGTGTGTTTTTTTTTATATATATATTTCAATGATCAGGTCTTTTTCGACAAGGACGAACAGTTTTGGAATTGAATCGTACACTATAGAAATTCGTAGTCTACCTTATGATTCAAGGTCTCAACTAGTTTTCATGATTTTTGTTAAGGGCGTTTCCGAAACTGTTTAATTTCCTATCGTTATAATTCCGAAAAATTCAATTAACCAGGAGTGTTCGTCAATTGATCAAAGATTTAGCTTAATACGTTATATATTTTTTTTATGATTACGAAGCGAGGATTGTATTTGGAAAGGGAAGAAATAGGTTAGTAAAATGTCGTCGATGAAAATGTTTGTGCGGAAAGAATTGAATGTTAATGACGTACTGCGTGAAACGCATGATTGAAAGTTAATCGGTAATTGTTTATATTATTTATTATTAATCGTAATTATGTTTTTCGGAAAGTTGGCAGAAATAGCTATAGATAATTTAAGGATAGATTTTGTTTGTTGGGGGGTTTAAAATGTGAGCGTGATGAAATAAGGACTCCTTGCGATGGAAATGAGTGTCAGATTTTTGTTGTCGGTCATTAGGTCAATAGTGTTAGTGAATAACTATTTTTAGTTTCATTAAGCTTAAAGGTATATTTGCATAGAGTAAATTTTAATTTGCTGTGAAAAAATATATATATATCGCTGTCGTTCTTATCTTTCACATTTTCATCGCGTTTTTGGCTAGTTTTATGGAGAAAATGCGATCGATTGGGAAGTAAAGTAGAAAGAAACTCAACTTTTAAGCATCCATTTTATTATATATTTTTTTTTTCGCTTGCGACAAATCCTCCGCGATAAAATTTCGACGTTCCCAATATAAGCTACTATTTAACTCGTGTATAATAGAGAGAGATAAATTTCTAAATCCGCAATCAGCTGATCAAATTTAACGTTGTCGAAACTGTATTCGCGTTTCCGATGATTTTCGTGTCAGAAATAAAATTGAAGGGGAAAGGATTTACGCTCTCTGCGTGGAACTTCGCATTTTAACGAAGAGCTTCCAATTTTATTTAGTACTGTTATTATATTATTAGTATAGTAGATGAATATATATATATTTTGTTTAGATTTTTACATACAGTATTATCGCACGTGGTATGACGAAATATTATTTTGATTTTCACTTTGATAAGAATTTCTAGGTACAGTATTTTGGTTGAAGCGTATAGTTGTTAAAGCTTCCAAATTGTTGTCATCGTGTAGTAGGGCAAATTAAATTAGCATGATTGTTACATTAATTTTCTATTAATATTTTTAAAATTTTCTATTTTGCGCTGAAATATCGTAAATCAATTACTTTCTCAGAATATCTATCCAACGCGAAGTAGGTCAAATTTATTTATGCTGTATTTAAGTAAAATTTGAACAACATACGTTAAATTATTGACTACGTTAATGGGAAATACATGCGATATTATTATAGATTCGTAACTACCTTTTTTTCTATTCTTGTTTGTTGGTGGTGTATTGTTTGTGCTTGTAATTTTGTTTTTTTTTCTGTTTTGATTTTTAGTATGAGCTTCGAATTTGTGCTTGGCATGCCTGAGGGTTCGAGTAGCGCCTATGGCCGATTCATCTAGACACCAGTGTCATCGGCAACCAGGGGGGTCACCGCAAAATCCAACCAAAATAGTTACTAAGGGAAGATCAAGACGTAGTTATCAAGGGGCACGATCGCCTATTCTCACCAGGTATCAAACATTTTCGATTTCACTGCTTCAAAATATTTTTGCCAGTCATCACCATATTTTTTAATTTATTCAATAATTTTTAGCTTCATTTTCACAAATTCTTATTACTTAATATTATACGAAGCTATATTTTGTTGGTTGTTTTTAGATCACGTTCAAGAGCTTTGCAAGCGTTGGCAAATTCATCGTCGGAGTCGGAAAACGGAGAATCATCGATTGGAAATAATTCAAGCGGAGTTAATCGCAACCAATCACCTTTGCCATCTCCAGCAACAAGAGATCGAAGCAAATCATCATTAAAACAGGAACAAGCTCGTAAAAAGAAAGCAGATAGTAATTACATTTATTGCATTATCAAAAAGAGTTATGTGATTAGGCTTGCATAGTGAAAATTTTAGTTTTATTTCGATCTCACTTAGCGATTGACGTTCGATATCGCTTTACCAATATTTTGATATCTTTTTTTAGATAAATTAAACACTTGCAAAGCTGATTCACCCAGTATTTTTTTTTTTGTTTTAATATCAATTTGTATTTTTTTCGTTTTTATTTTAGATTTAAAAGCAGCGTCGGTTGCAAATCGATCGGAAAATTCTAAGGAAAAAAACGCTCGAGAAAGTTTTTCAGTGGAAAATACACCCGGACCATCTGAGACCAATTCTCGAGGAAAGCACCCATCTAAAAAAAGACATCACGCCAAATCTTCAGAACCTGTTCCGCCAAAGAAGCGTTCCGTTCATCAGAGATCACTTCGTTTCACTTCTCCTACCTCTGATAGTTCCACCAGTGAAGAAAATAATCGTAATTGGGATTTTTTGTTTCAATCCGTTCTTCATTCATCTTCTAATCTTTTTCATACAGCTCATCCTACATACCCTGTTCACGTAAATTCATCTCTCCTCGTAAGCGTTTCCACATCCTCCGGAGCAAAAAATCTGTTTGCGAGCTCATTAGTGCCAAACAGTAACGGGAATTCATCACTTCCTGCTAGTTCAAGCGGTGGCGTTGTTCCGAAAAAGAAAAATTCTTGGTCGTCAACGTCATCTCCAGTGGTACAGTTACCTGCGCTACCTCAAGACGATCATTCATCTTCTCGCCATTCTTCTTCAGGTATGAAAAAGCTATTGTTTGAAAGAGTGTGTTTTAATTTTGTTTGGTATGTAGGAGCGAGAAAATCAGTTTCTAACCAAAGCAGCGGCGGTCATCGTAGTCGGTCGCGGGGTGTCAACTCAAGTGCTAGTAATAGTGGTGTGACAAACTCTTCTAATTTAAACAATAACGTTACCAACATTGGTGCCAATATCAGCAGTAACTATCTTAGTGGTAGTAGCTCGCGTGGGGCTTCCTCTACACCAGCCTCAACTTCGTGTTCTGCTAACAACTTAAGTGATAGTCAAAGAAGTGCTACATCTTCTTCCACTTCTTTATCTTACGCAAATTCGTCCGTTTTGTCATCACTTCAAGTTCCGCCTGAGCTGTACAACAGCAGGCGGAGCCATCGGAACAAGATCACGGGTTCTTGCGCTAGCACTAGGTGAGTTTGCAAATATTTATTATTTTTTTTTTTTTAATATTTTATTAAGTAATATGGAATTGTGTGAACTTCTTGAATCGCATATTTAAATTGTAGTGGTACAAAGTAGTTATGAACATCTTATCTGATAAGTATGGTTTTATTTTGATGATTTTGCAAATACAGTATTCGTTTTTTGTTGGTGCAAAAACCATTTCAAAATGAAAGCGTTTAAATGTAAACAACCGGTGGAAAAACCATTTACTTCGATATTCATATATTTTTTTCTGACAATTTTTTATTTTTATTTTTGTTAAAACATTTTCGTAGATTTTAATCGGAGTAGAAAGCTTTTTTCCCAGTATTTAAACGTGGGTTGTCTGTCATTGGTTAAATCTCATGACATGTTTTTTCTTTATTGATTACGAATTTTTGGGACGTTTAGGCTTTATTTTGGTTTTTATCTAGGTTTTTCTTGGAAGAAATTTTGTGATTGAAGTTGGAGATTTGACTGTCTTAGCCGAAACTTGAAATTGCCTAGTGAATTTTAATTTAACATTTTTTAATTTTAGGATCGCTCTATTTTTATACACTGGCAGATTTTATTTAATGAGTTATTAAAAAAAATTATTAAAATCACTGTAGACGGTTACTACAGTATTTAGTGAAATGCTAATTCAGTGGTGCACAATTTAGAATTATTTATTATAGTGAAACCAATAAACTGATTGTAAGTCTATAATAGTTTTATCTAATAACTATACTGTATTTTGTTTTGAATTAAGATTATTATTAGCCTATTATAGGTTAGGTTATTGGTTATTAATTACAGTAATCATTTTCCGAATATTAGATTACTGTAGGCTACTTAAATTCTTTGACTCGAATTTGTTATTTTCTCTTTTATATTCGACTGCAATCGATTAGAAAGCATTAATTTTATTCGAAATTAATAATTAATAGTTGAATCACTAGATGGCGCATATATATTTTATTTCGAAACTTTAGTTTGGATAGGTACAGCAGTACTGGTACACTTAACCTTTTAGAAAAATCGTTAATTACTTTTTTTGCAAAGAAGTTTTTTTATAATTGCAAATGAGTAGTTCGGAGAATTTTTTACCAAGTTTATTATCTTGTTTCCACTTAGCATAACGTCACATTTCGTCATTTTCGAGCAAGTAGCATTCCCATAATATATAATATAAAAAAGAGGGAGTTGCATTTGCCATTGTTTATTTCACGCAAATTTAACACGTGCATTTTCTTTGTTGTGTAAAAAAAAGTAGAACGAGCCGATTGTTATTCTTATAAGATAATTTCAGTAGTGGTTAAGCTAACCAATTCGATTGTACTTGAAAAAGTACCTGGGCAGACTCTCGAATTTGCCTTTGACTCCCTCTCTATATTTGAACTGTTCTCGTTGCCGTGACAACACATTCCTGCAGAAGAGAAAGTGCGAGCTAGAGCGCAATTTATTACAGGTAGAGTGTGAGTGAGTGAGAAACTCTCGATCCCACCGGGCAGTGCTATTCTAATCTTTTCTCTCTTTTTTGAGATTTCTGTTTAATTGCAAAGGAAGAATTGATTTCCAAGTCGAAGGCAAAGCTTTAGGGGGAGGTCGAAATCAAGGTGTAAGCTTCTTCGCCATATGTTTGCAAGGCCGCCCTTCCTGTTCATTGGTTTTTTTTTAGTACTCGTGCGCTAACTAATGGAGGGTTAACGAATAAGGTGCTTCACCTTTTTACCATTTATCCTCAGGTGTCTGTCTGCAAGCTCTTTTACCTTGCGCCCAGTGTCTGTTTAGGAATTGGAAAGTGATAGGCTGCTGTTTGGTGTCGACTATTTTTTTTTTGCCGGGTTTTAACTTGGGATCAAATGGTGGAAACTGACATTTCAACAGTTGTTACCCACACTCGGATGCACTACCCAGTGTGTCTCTTGATACCGTCAAAGTTGAATGCACCGATCAAACTCTCACTTTTGCAGTTGTGATTGAATTAGCGTAGTTGTTCGTTAGAATGGCTTTGGATTGCCGTGTAGTAGTAGCAGTCATCTGTTGATTTGACTAGCTGCAACATGTACGCCGTGTTCTGGCAAGAAGTTGCACAACGGTGTCAAGAATGGCGGTGAGTTCTTCAACTTTTCCAATTAATAGGCTAAGTACAGTGTACAGAATCAGGATTCTCAGAATTAATTATATTTCTTTGTCCACTGTTTTTACTGACGTGTACGGTTACTTAATGTTAAATTTATAATTAAAATGCATCGTTAATGTTCACCGTAAGAGGGGGAAAAAAATCACGAAGTTTTGTTTTGAGTCCAGAATTATTACTTTGAACTTTTAATATAATATTCTACTGTATTATTTTTTATTTGGTAAACGGAACTGAGCGTGATGTAAACTGATTTTAATTATCATTGCACAATCTAAAATCAGTTATTGAACGCTAATGAAATTGCAGCGATAAATTACGAGATTTGCAAATATTGTTTTTTTTTATAAGCTTAATACAGTAACATGGTTTTTACGATGGTATAGTTATTAACTTTTATTTTTAAAATGTTTTTGACTCTTTTTGTGTAGCATAGAAATAGAATGCCCTCCGTAAAACAAAAGCGTCTGATAATTTCACCTGTTACTCGAAATATTGACATTTATATTTTATTATTTTTTTCCCAATGCCATTGTTAATCAAAAAGATAAAAAAAAATTTCAACTAGAAATTTTGAGGAAATGAAGTCGTATTTTGAAAGCGAAAAATTGATGGATCTGTTTTGAAGAGGTCTGCGAACTTTGATATTATACTGCACAGTGTAAAGTACTTTCTGTATTATTATTAATTCTTAGGGGATATACAGTTGAGAATAAGTTAATAGGTTCGATATCTTTATTGACGTCAAGCTGTTTATATATAAAAACGTTATTTATAATTTTTTGTTTTAGAATCAACATAGTTTTACGTAGTTGCTGAGCAGATGGTATTTTTTTATCGACTGTTGCTGTAGTTCAATTATTAGCCTTACACTTTTATAAAATTTTCAAATGCAGAAGTGCGTAGGTTGTAAATTATTAAAGCTTTCGTTTGAATCACTTAATCATATGATCAAAACCAGTTAAAATGAATAGCTAATAAAAGAAAGGAAAAAAAAAAAAAATTTTTGGGAGGGGAGAATGTTAAAAGTATCCGTTTTGATGTCTGCTGAGGTTATTGTCTCGTCTATAAAATTTAGGGATAATGATATGAATAAGTGTCTGAGGGTCAGATACAGCGATCCCGCTAAGCTGCGCGCTTGCGCGGCCGCGCAAACATTTTTTTACCCCCGCGCAAAGGACTGAGAGGTCCGCGCAT